>JAVIWB010000625.1:0-35000 GCA_031893035.1 Dermolepida albohirtum
ACAATATTCTAATAGTAGTACCCATTTTCATCATAAAAGAATCCATAAAATAACAAAGAAAGTGAAATCTAGAAACAAACAATCGACTCTATATAATAGTAAAGAAAATTCAAAAGAAATGAATTTAAGACAAAAGAGCGAAAAGAAATTTTGAAATCGGAAGTAACCTGGTGGAGATAATAACATCCACTAGAGAAAATACTAAAAATAAAGAAACAAAAAAACAACGAGATAAATAGGAAAAACAGAATTAAAGCATATAAACTAGGAGATGAGGAAACGGGACAAAGATATTTGGAAACAGTAGAAATGAAGTTAGAGAAAGAAAGAACACACGAAGAGGATATAGAAAACGAATGGAAAAAAGTAAAAATATTAAGAGAATATAGGAAGCAAGAATAATCGAGAAAAATTGAAGCGGTAGACCATGTAAAACATGCAATGGCGATTTTAAAGATGTGTTGCAAAGAAGAGGAAAGACATGGTAAGAGGCAACTTAGGTAAAAAAATGCACCTTGGCATATTACCATAGCAGGGGAAATGTTAAGCAAAAATACTTCCAATAAGTTCAATATTTTTCAATTAGTTAAAAGACCAATTATATGGTGTAAGTCCGATAATGATTTAGAGTTTCAACTTACAGCAAAATATGAGGGGGGGTAGGTTATGATGTAAGGATATTTCTCCGCTCCTCGAGTAATTTATGCTTTGCAGAAGTCAACAACAAATTCTAATATATACATATTAATTAAGTAAAAATAGCTGGATCTAAATGATAAATTCGTATTTTACTAAGACAATAAAATAATGACCCTTAACACAAACCGTGAATAACTCGTAAATGATTGTTATATAATTGTTCCACAGTTATGGATACACCCCCTTATTAAAAATCAATGGGCTAAAATAAAAACGAGCTTAAGAATATGACATAACAAAACAAATGCTGAAAGAAAAAATACAAATAGAATTTCCTCGGAGGAGATAACAAAACAACAGGAAAATTGGTCGAATCCATGCCTAATCACATAAAAGAGAAGAAGTAAAGGCCGCCTCTCTATAAAATAAAAATAAGAAAAGACAAAATACTGAAACTAGTCTCAAAATTAAGTAAATATTTCCACATAATCACCATTTCTCGAAAAGCCGAATCCATTTCTTCATGCCGGCCATGTAAAAACTTTCTTACTATTGATCCAATTACGAAGAACAGCCAAAAGTTCAGTGTCTGATGAAAAATATTGATCCTTCAACTTTGGGAACGACTAGAAATCTGAGGGTGCCAAGTCAGGACTGTACAGAGAATGTGAAACAATCATGCATTTCAAGATCGTCTCTGTATCCAATGTGTTGTGGCGTTGTCGTGATACAAGGAAAAGTTTGTTCTTTCCAGCCTTACTCTACGGGTGCGATCCTTTAGTGATGGTAAAGTTTTGCAATATCTTATAGAAATAACCGTTGATCACTTTGGCAGATAGTCCAACCCACTGGTGAACATTCTTCACATTCATACAATCGATGTCATAAACAGCTTTCAAACGCTTGTTAAATTTCGATGGGCGCACGCTTCCAGCGTTAAAATGTCTAACAAGGATTGTTGCTTGATACGCATCTCATAAGTCGAACTCATCATAGATGATACTCTTACTCAACGACGATAAATGGGAAAATGAAACTTTGTATGTCAAGACAAGGAGTTGTCATTTGCAGGTAAGAACTTTCTTCTATCCCCACTACCCAAACAATCGCGTTGTTGGAGACATACTTATATCAATCTGCCATCGTACCAAAGTTGTCGGAGTAAGCAACCAGCTGTTGTGGAAGTACATGTATGAATATGAAGGATGCATAGACTTTGCCATTACTTTCCTATTTAATTGTTTATTGTTATTATAATATATTTAAATAAAGAAATTTATAAGTAATTATTATATAATAACAAGAAATAAATATATTATAATTATTATAGCTGTTGAAATTAATACGTTTATTAAATTTGCTATTTATCGTTAATTTCAGTTATTACACGAATATGGATGAGAGTGATTGTGACTGCGGGTTTCGTTAAAATCGCGAAGAAAGAATAAAAGTTTTAAATTATACTCACCCAAAGACAAAGTAATTAACGCTTTTGTTTTTAAATTACCTTGATTTATGAACAAATGCAAGCATGGTGCATGTATGTACTTTCCTAATTCTAATTTAATTTGCAAGAAAACTTTCAAACTTCAATTACACTTACAATTACAACATGAATTGGATAAAGTTAAAGACATGCTGTTTTGAAAACAAAATTTCATTTATTTCAACCACGTGAATAACAATAAAATTCTATCGTTACCATTCTAAATTAATTAAAATGGAAAAATAGATGAGATTGCTGTAGTGAATTGGTCCGTATTTAGTCTCTCTTTGTATTTCCTAACAGTCTGGGTGTACTTTCTCTCTATTGTCATCTTTTATTCTTTTCTATTACCCCTCAGGGTAAGTGTTTCCCTAAAGGCGCCAAACGCAATATGACCTTATTCGGTCAAGCGGGATTTTGATCGGAAGTACTCACTCTCATTGCCTCATTACTCGTGGCATAGGTACAGAATGAGTTCCAAACAAAAAAGTTTGAAACAAAACACGTGAGAAATATAAAGCCATGAAAACTTGGGAAATCCAGCCAGGAAAGCAAAGATGAATTAGCTTCGTTTATACAGATATATAAAGATCTAACAGTCAACACCTTAGAGAAAATAAAGAAGAGGATATGTTGTCTGATGGGGCTCAGTTACGCGATCAACAATGTCTAAGTTTAAACTGCAAAAGCAAATGAATCAGGACCAACACTACATAAATACTAATGGAGACACAATCAAATCTAATCAACTTCAATGCCAAGAAGCCAAGAAACTCCAGACTTAAGGGGTATAATAGACCTGAAAAGATCGCAATGAAATAGACTTTTTAGTCACCTGAAATAATCTTAACTTTCTTCGTTAATTATCAATTTTTATAGAGTTTAAGTAGTTTTCAACTTATATTTTACACTATATTTTAAACCTTTGTTTGGCCTTCCTTTTGTTAGATTTGTTAACGCTCTTATAATAAGGTGTCAGTACCCTCTAATGGACTACGAGATTTCTCTCTTTCCAATGTCTGCGAATAGGCAATGATCAAGTAGCGAGTTTTCTCTCTTTCTAATGCCTCTGAAAAGCCAATGATGACCGGAAGATCGACCAACGCCTAGGAAAATATCAGTTCATCGATTAGATTAGAAAACCTTGGCTAAGAAGATATCTCCCACACGAGGCGGACAATCGTTGATAACTTAACACAGGTGAATGAAGATCCAAATATCGAGTACAGGAGAGACAGAGGGACAATCCAATATAGCTACCAAACAAACTAAAAAGAAAAAGAGGCTTAGGGACAGTTCTGCCCAGCCTTCAGAGAGAAATTGGGTCATAAAAATCATGGAATTGCTGCAAAACAATTTTATCTTAATCGCCAAATGCAACTTAGATAATCAAGAACAATCGCGCAAAGTCAAGAAGAAATGATTCTGAATAAAAGAGTCCATTGACGAACGATGAGAAACAGTATTGTCGTGCAATAATTTGAAAGTGCCAAATGGTTCTCGATGTTCAAGGTGAACCAGGTCTACTTAACAGTCCGAAAAAATTCCCTGTAGATAATCCCCTTGGAATCCTAAAAAGTAATGAGCATTGCTTTAATTTTCGGCTTCTCCAAACGAAGTATTCCCTATCTTCTCTGAATTGTTAATGTCATTGAAAAACTTATGTTCGTGATTGTTTTACCGCCACCTTGCTTAACGATGTGTGAAATATTTTGCATTCATGGACTGACAAAATTCCACTCTGTACTAGCTACTTGTTTGTTTTCTTCGAATAATCTGAACTTGCATTTATTTAGATAATTATTCACATAAATAGCGTACTAACAAAGACGATGTTTTTGTATATCGCGACCATTAGTTAAGGGAATCTAAGAACTTTCTTCTTCAAATATCTAGAACGAACCACTTTTGCACTATAAAATGCTGAAGTAAGTAGACAAGATTTACCTCCACTCCATCGACTAATAAAAATTAATACGTCGTAGGATAGTAGCAACTGCGATGAGAAATGTGACTCGAAAATTTCCAAAATTAAGAACCCCGCGTAACTTGTGTCTACCTCAATAATAAATAGTGCAAAGAATTAATTGTGCAATGATTCAAATATTAATTGTAAACCTTTTTCCAAGAACCTTACAGAAATATCTGTATCACTAATGAATTATATTGATAATTCATAAAATAAGCGGTCGGATAAATAAATAATAGTACAACGAAGTGTTCAATATATTTCTGAAAATTCTTATTCTAAAGAAATTTGCCGAACAGTAAAAACACCGAACTTTTAAAATTACTTTATATATTTACATTTATATTTTGCCCAACAGAATTTCTTCCATTAATAGAACAAAATCAATTACACATACACACAAATATTCAAGAAGAACAAAAAGCCAATAAAAGCTGTTTCAAATTGCGACGTTTTTTTTAAGAATAAATAAAATATAGATGGCGCTCTGAATTTGTCGGGGTGTGTAGGCATTTAAAAAGTGTGTTATATGACATTTATAAAAATGGCTTCATACACGGTACAACAAGGAACTCAAATTGTTGAATTATTTTACGAAAATCTGCGTGAAAGAAAATAACGTGAATTTTATGGTTTACATAATCGTCCATCTGAAAGCACTATTGGTCGACTTATTAAAAAATTCCAAGAGACCGGTTCCGTGGAAGATCAAAAAAGTGAAAAATACAGTCGTAGTATTCGTTCACAAGAAAATATTGGTTTGGTTCGTGAAAGTGTTGCTGAAGATCCTGAAATGTCAATTGGACGACGTTCACAACAACTTGAACTTAGTGGATCAACAACATGGCGTATTTATACAAGTATTTAGCTCTGAAGGCATATAAGGTTCAAATAATACAGGAACTGAAGCCATTAGATCATTTAAAACGTCGTTCATTTGTCAATTTCATCAGTGAACAACCACCAGATTTTTCTCAAAAAATAATGTTTTCCGATGAAGCACATTTTGATGTTAATAAACAAAATTGTATCTGGGATGAGGAAAATCCACGAATTATTCATGAGAAACCTATGTATCCTAAACAAGTTACTGTTTGGTGTCCATTATGGTCAGGTGGTGTAATTGGACCTTACTTCTTTGAAAATGCTGCTGGTGAAGATGTAACTGTCAATGGTGATCGATATCGTCGGATGATAACCGAATTTTTTTGTCCTGAATTAATGAATATTGATCTAGAGGGTATGTGGTTTCAACAGGCTGCAGCTATATCTCACTTTACACACGAATCAATTGATTTATTGGGAGAAAAATTTCCTGGACGTGTAATCTCAAGAAACGGTGATATTAATTGGCCACCAAGATCATCTGATTTGACACCATTAGACTATTTTCTTTGGGGTTATGTGAAAAGTCAGGTTTGTAAAAACAATCCACAATCAATTCCTGCTTTGAAAGATAAAATTACTCGTGTCATTGGCGAGATAGAGCCTCAATTATATCAAAATGTCATTGAAAATTTTAACAAAACAGTGGACGTCCGCGGAGCTGCAAAAGGAAGCCATTTAGCAGATATTATTGGTCGCATAAAAATGTCATAACTGATACTTCAATTACCAATAAAAAGTTTTTGAAAGTGAATGCAAATTATATGTTTTATTTATTCTTTTAAAAAAACGCGAAATTTGAAACACCTAAAAAATTTCCTAAATAATAACTAACCATAATAATTCTTTACATGTAAGTACCTGACTAAAGAAAAAAAATACATATAAAAATACAGAAACAAGCGGAGACAAAATGACAACTTAGCAATTCCCCATACTTGTCCTCAATTGCTAGTCTGAGTAATGCTTCTATGGAGTCATTATGAATGTCTCCCGCACAAAATATTTTATTAAAATTACTGCACATTACGTGTACATATAGAGGCGACTTTAATATTATATTAGTTCTAGAAGATGTACAGGAAAATGTAGTGTGATAGCGAACCGACAATCGAGGAATGTGAAAATTCAATTCTTGAACGAGGGAAGAACAAGCGACGTCATTATGTATAAAAATATTAAACCAATAAAAATGCGTCTGTCTTCTAGCGAGGTGACATCAAACCGTTGCAGCAGTTCTAACTGGTCAATACCCTGTGCTGGGTGAAAGCCATCAACTCGAAAGGTGAAATATTTTAAAAACTGTCGTTGCACAGCTTCCAAAATGTTCTTATGGACATGATAGTAGGGATACCATACAAAATCGTATATCCAAGTTTCGATCTGACGAACGAAAAATGCAGAGACTTCATTACTTGTATGGAAGTAAAAGCTCTACAATTGCGTATAACAAAACCCAAACGTGAGTTTCTCATCAAATTTTATGAAGATGAACCCTTAAAAGATATCTTCGGAATAAAATCATTTAAATAATTGGTTTCAGAATTATAAATGATATACATTTATACACGAATATTACATTTAATAAATTTCTTTGAATAAAAACAAAAGAAATACTTCCAAATATAAATTTTACGCAAAATTTGAGAAAAGAACTTAAAATAATAAGCCGAATATTCACATTACGGTGACCAATAATTATATCCGTAAGCAATTTAAAGCTTTAGGAGCGTTTCCGTTAAACTTGTGTCATGTTTAATACCGAAGTAAACGTTGATTTTTTGTTTATTATTGATAATATATAAGCCACTGCCACTGCAGCAAATATTGTCTTTCAGAGAACAGAATTTTTATGTATTATTCAGGAAGTTTGATACTTCATAAATCAATATGCTAACAGGTGGCGCTACTGATTTCGTTAAAACCAAGTCATTCCGGTTACTGTTAGATAAAGGTTATACATCTACACATATTTTTATCTATTATGCGTATAACTCATAACAGTTACATAATTGGAAACAATTCTATGACATTAAATATTTTAGACGAAGAAATAAATTCAAATTCAACTCTATATATGATACTATCAACTTAATAGATTCCAGATAGTATAGGTGTTATAACGTAATTTTTAAATTCAGTTGGACCGGAACCATGGCTACATCGTTAACTGCATTTGCTAATTATTAATTAGAGTTACAATTCGGAATCGCGTTAATTAGAATACATACTATCATGAAGAAGGATACGTACGCTTGACTAAATTTTAATATCAAATCAAAATTCTTTATTGGAAAATTGTGTACTATAACGTAATATAGATTTTCATATTGTTTTATATGCAACATGCAATTCTAAATATAATTGAAAGAATATACAGGCAGTCAAAAGGTATTCGTACACCCCGTGAATGTTGAATATTATCAAATATGAACATTTGGCTATGATAAAGCAAATTTACTCCCTTTAACAGCGTTGAAAAACTTCTGATAATAATATGAAGTTTTCGTACACTTAATTTTGATAAAATATTTGTCTATTGTAAGCCATAAATTTAGAAAGAATTCGGAAAATCCTCTTCATAATACTACGTATTTGTGAAAAATAAAAACAAAAAACATTTGGTAAAGTTGTGTGAGAAAAGTGAACACATACAAGTTAACAACACTACACAAAGAAAACAAACCCTTAGACGACGTAGACAAATTTATCGTTTATTGTCCTGAAGTGCAAATTGAAAAAAATATTTAAAATATCCTAAACTGAAATTGTACCAAGAAATAGGCGCCCAAAGATTCTAAATAAGCGCGTTCAGAGAACCGTTAGTACAATGAGTTAAAATTCACAGATAAATGCACTGAGGATAGCTATATAGATGGAATGTGATAATAATAACAATAATATATATATATATATATATATACACAGGGTGTTTTAAAAAGAATATACGTATTTCGAATGCATATACTCGTATTTATTAAACTTTAAGACATACGAATATGAAACTTTACACACATATCTACGAACCTCTCAAGTTCCGATTACAGATGTTCAATATGGAGGACATATTGAACATCTGTAATCTGAACTTGAGAGGTTCGTTCAGCAACACTAATAATATCACATCGATACTCAAATTCCTCCCATACTCGGGCAAGTATGTTCTTCGTCACTGACGTTATGGCAGTACGGACCCGGTTCTTTAACTCTTCCAGCTTCTGTGGAAGTGGCGGTACATAAACGTTGTCTTTAACGAAACCCCACAGGAAAAAGTCACAGAGTGTCAAATCCAGTGGCTGTGGAACCCAGCTGAGACATGCTAAGTCGCCAGCTCCTTGACGACCAATCTAACGGTTCAGTAGAGTTTCATTCAGATATTCATGCACTTGACGACTCCAGTGAGGGGGTGCCCCGTCTTGTTGAAAAATGAAGTTGTTTTCGTGCAGCCTCAGAAACAACCAGTTTTGTAACATAGCGAGATACTGCTAACCGTTAACCGTGTTTCCGTCAAAGAAGAATAGGTCGTAAACATATTATCGGGATATCGCACAAAACACATGGGTTTTAGGCGAATCTCGTACATATTCAATGACTGCATGTGGGTTCTGTAGGCCCCAAATTCGAACATTGTGTTTGTTTACCAGACTACTAACATGGAAAGTCGCTTCATCACTGAACACTAATCAAAAGCCATTTAAAAAACGGAACCCTTGGCCGAAAAAAAGGTTCAGAATGCCGAAAAAATATCATCTCAGGGGCAAGGTGAGGAACTAACAAATTTTATGAAAGAGAACCCCTGCAATACCCCTATTAAAGCAAAAGAAGAAACGGCTACGCTCACGAATATGATTTTGAAAACAATCACCACCGTTTTGGGCTTCTTGGGGTCAAAAGGTACGAAAAATGGCAAAATTTTTTTGAACAAAAACGACACATAACCTAGACAATACAGACATATTTTGTAAGCTAACCTCAAAAGTGTTATAATTGCCAATAGCATCATGAATCTCGTTACAATATGCCACACATTTCCGTTTGTCATCAGGACGCAGAGCTTGTAACAACTGTAACTTGTACGGCTTCATAGCCAACCGACGTCTCAAAACACGCCAAATTGTTATTGTAGGCAGTTGTAACTCCCGACTGGCACGACGAATTGATTTTGAAGGATTACGTTGGAAAGCAGTTTAAATTCGTGCAACATTTTCTTCAGAAACACGAGGGCGGCCAGGACTCTTTCCTTTACATACACATCCTGTATCTACAAACTATCGATACCATCTACGAATGTTTCACCCATTCTGAGGATCAATTTGGTAGTTCAACCTGAAACGTCTTTGCACTGTAATCACAGAATTGCACTTCGCAAACTCGAGAACACAAAATGATTTCTGCTGCGGAGTAGTCATTTTAAACATATGACGGTTACCAAGAAAAATAGAAGACAACTGACATTTAGCGGTTATTAAATAAACTAGACTATATATTCGCTTCTTCAATAGCCGGGTCAAGGCGCAGCAATCGATAGTTTGGACCAAATAATACTTTGTAATACGTATATTCTTTTTGACGACGTATATTCTTTTTGACACACGCTGTATATTTATTGCCCAACAGGCTAACACAATTACATGACAAAACATTGAATACAAATAAAACAAAGTACATACAGTCAAAATAAATATCAAAAAATTAATAATGTAAAAAATAAAAAATAAAGACAATACCACTAAGCAATTAATAATAACTTAAAATAAGTGAAAATTTTAAAATAATAGGAAATTAAGAATTAAGACAACCGTCGAAGATATCCCTGTAGAATTTGTTGGCGTTCAACGCCATATGATACAGGGAAGCCTTCCAGAGGAGATTCGTCCTCGGCGTACCGTAAACAAGCGTGGCAGCGTTTCTAGAGGATGAGCGAGAAACTGCAAAGTTTAGTTTGACCAGGAGGTCTGAACAGTGATACTGAAAAGAAAACATTAAGAAAACATAAAGAAGATTTCAAGAAAAACTGGTTATATTGGAAAAGTATCAAGTAAAAATCTTTCATTAACCGTCGTTAATAGTTACTTATTATAAAACATACAGCATATAATTATTATTAGTCTTCGAAAAACAATTTATACTATCTGCAGCGATTTGGAGACTGTTACGGTTGAACAATCTCCGAGGAGGAGAAAAAAAGTTTTATCTACAAATTATTTACTTCTTCAAGTTAATGATCCTCTGATTGCGTATTTTGATATAAAAATTTATGATCAACGACATAAATAAGCTTTAGCACAATCTTGGCTATTTAGCTGAATAATGCACTATGATCTTGTTTGATCGACACAGTTTTCACACCCTTCTACCATATCGATGACAATAACTTAAAGAAGAGAACGGAAATTAAAGCTTTTTAGATATTAAAGTAATTGGAATTTTTTATGCGCGTCTCCAAATATTTCAATGATAATATTTTAATTAAGTCATTACACTATGCTTATGTATTAAGAAAAATTTAACGCGCGTCCTTTTCGTTCTTATTTAACCCAATGAAAGTTTCATATAACTCAAATTTATGTGATATTGATTGATTCTAAAAGCTCCATAAAGCATTCGGCTAGGAACTTTAACCTCTTCCATCAGCACATTGTTTAATATGGTGTTTTTCTTGCATGCAATCGCTGAGAAATGGCTTGGCGGATAACTCCTAATGATGGAGTAAGCTCTTTTTGCGTTTGGCACGGATCCTCATGGAGCAATGCCTCCAATTCAGCGTCTTCGAAGGTTTTTGGTCTTCCTTCACGCTAACGGTCGTCAACATCGAAATCACCGTCTTTGAAGCGACGGACCCAATCACGGCACGTTGTTTCAGTTAGAGCAGCATCTCCGTAAACTTTTTGGAGTTCTCGATGCGCTTCAACCGCCGTTTTCTTCGAGTGAAAGAAGAAAAGCAACACTTCCCGCAAATGACGATTGTGTGGCACAAAAGTATATGACGCAAAAGCAAAATCATCAATGTATCAAAGCGGTTTGTTTATCATATGTCTAAGCATGGTTCATGACGTTTTGGTTATGCCACAATCGACCAACACTTACTACTGGAGCCATCTCTCGAAAAACAGCGAGAACTTAGTTGCGGAACATAGTTGTTTCTATTAACCTTTTCTAACAGAAAATTTCAGTCGGCATACTTTCCCCAATACAACACACCGTATTGTCAGTAAACTCATCTTCCTGGTACATTTTATTTTCAAAGTATACCATAAAGATCACAGCTCATAAAGGCTTTTGATGGTAAAATGTATAGATCAATTTGAAATAATTCTGACTGAGACAAACATTGACTAAAACTATATATTAAAGCATTTTATAATAATAATAACATGGCGAGTTTGTTGGTCAATAATAAACAAAAAAGAGAAAAAATTGATAATTTAAAAGTTTACAGAATTAACTTAAAATGTAATGCTGTGTACGCATCAAAATAAAAGAGCAATTAAGAGGTAGATAAAAGAATGTTAAAAAAGCACAGATTTTGCAATTCACTGTATACTATTGTGGCGAATTTTGTGTAAAGATCTTGATTTACATCCGTGCAAGATCAAACTAACTTGAGAGCTGAAGCTTCTTAATCATTTGAAGTGCCGAAACTTTTCCGATTGGGGTCTATTTGAAGAAAATCCTTAATTTCATCGAAAAATCATCTTCAGCCATTAAACTCATTTTTGGCTTAATGGCTTTGTCAATAAGCAAAATACGCGTTATTGGACAGAAACAAACCCACATGTGCTTCAAGAGACTTCATTAGAAAATGACCGTGTGGTGAGGATTTCATGCCGAAGGTGTGATCGGACCACATATTTTCCTCGATGAAAATGAACGCCATGTTATGGTCAATGGAGTTCGCTATCGTGCCATCTTAGAAGATTTTCTTTTTTTACCAGAAATGGATTGACAGTGATACGTGGTTCCAACAAAATATTTGTATAACTTTTTCATTATTTGCATTGTTTTTTATTGTATTATCAATGTAATATCTCCTTTTGTAAGTACTTACCCTACTTGGAGTATTTCTGTTGGGTATTATTATTAATTTTATTGGACTATTTTTATCAGGAGATATACGCGTCTGTATTTCAGGCAGAGATCTGTACAATTCTGAAACGCGCAGGAGAAATTAACAAGACACACTTTCTCAATTATAAGTGAATCTACATATATACTTACTGATAGTCAAAGTGCACTAGGAGCATTGAAGAGTCCTAAGATCGCGTTAAACTATTATGAAAGTGTAACGAGAAACTCAAATGAATTAGCACAGAGCTGTTATAGGTGCTAAGATGCTGACGAACTGATAAATTTGCCACAGAAGAATCAGTTTCACTATATATTTGACTAGAATCTGTAACGAAAGTACCTAAATGTACTATTTGGTAATGGATAGGGAGATTCAATCAAAGCTCGTCAGAATATGAATTAGGCGAACAAACACAATTACCGATATGACAAAGCCTTTACTGGTAAAACAAATCCTAAAAAGCCTGAGAAACACCTTTCGTTGATAGAAAAATAGTTGAGGATAGTAATAGCATATTGCAATGACCATGCGGTTGTAAAACAATTCTTGAAGCATACCTTGCAAGAACGCGCGACATTGTATTACAAGAACCATTTTAAACAGCGTAAAGTAGACCAGACAATCTACAGAAATCGATATGCTTTGGGTTCATGTAGATTAGTACAAAGGACGGGAGTCTTGGATAGAGTAAAGTAGGTAATAAGAGGTGTGGTAATTAAATAACGACACTGGTGCGAGCAATATTATTTATTGCAAATAAACTTATATTTAACTTTTATCTCTTTCAACATACTCTCTTCCACTATTTATACACCGCTGCATAAATGTCTTCCATTGTTCAAAACATTGCTGTAGGTCATCAGTTGTCAGCGTCTTCAACAACAACAGTTTTTGCTTTTACAGTTCAACAGACTGAAGATATGTTCCCTTCAATACACTTTTCACTTTTGAGAACAGATACATACAAGCCAAACGGTGCGCGATCTGAGGAATACGGTGGATGACTAAGCACAGCAAAGCGCTTATCCGCTAAAAACTACTTCACAGATAGGGCATTGCCAGCTTGTGCGCTATCCTGGTGAAGAATCCACGAGTTGTTCTTTCACAAATCTTATCTTCTCTTTCTTACTCTTTCCTTCAGCTTGATTAGGACTAATTGTTAGTATTTCTGATTAATGGTTTGACATTCAGGCATCCAGTCAATCATGATAACACCCTTGACATCGAAAAAATCGTTCAGCATTGCCTTCTATTTTGACTTGCTTATTCGTGCTTTTCTCTGTCTTAGCGATCCTGCGGCCTTCCAGTGCATCGACTGACGCTTTGTTTCCGTATCATACTAGAAAATCCAAGTTTCATCACCTGCGATGATTTTTGTGATCATGTCTGAGACTTCTGTAAGTCGTTCCATGATGTCAGAGCAAATGTTCATCCGATTATCTTTTTATTCCTGAGAAGTTTTTCGGCATCATTGTAGCACAAACTTTTGTTTAATGTTTAATGAGGCAAAATGTGCCTTATTGTCTCTTTGTTAATGTTTACTATATTAACAATCATTCACAATTTCATTAATTTTCTAAACGTTTCTTTGAATTCTTGCAGTCACGGGTCTACCAGGACGTTCGTCATGTTCAATTTCTTCCCGACCTTCAGAAATTCGTTTGTGCCATTCAAAAACTCGTGCACGTCAAATAAAATTATGACCAAACACCTCCTTTAACATTTGTAAACATTCTCTTGGCAACTTTTTTAATTCGACAAAGAATTTCAGGTTAATTCGCTGCTCAATTTTTATGTCAACCATTATCACAACACAACTAAGTAACGGGGTTCTTTACAATTAAAGCTCGAAGGTAAACTAAAGCAGACGGAGAGACGAAACTACAGGTTGTTGCATAGGAAGTATCAAGGTCAACAACATTCCAATTACAGTCTCGCCCGATTCGACTACATGATGAAAGGAGCACAGTCTGTTATTTAATTACCATACCTCGTAGAAAATACTACTCTACTAGCTATACTCGAAGATCCTACAGCAACCCAGAAGGTAGTACAAGAAAACCTATATGAATTTAAAGGCAATCCAAAAAAGAGCGGAGGAGGGTAAGCGAGTATCCACCAGTTAAATTAAATAAAAGAAAGTGTGCCCAAATATTTGTTTGTTCCATCAAAGACTAACCTAGCATGTACAACAAAAAGAAGCATTTTGGTATAAAATTTAGTAAAACTTGTCACAGTATTATCACTGCACAATAAACTTACAACGTCGCCCGATGTGGCTGCGCGATGGAAGAAGCACAGTTTCGCTATTTAATTGCCATACCACGTATTTTATGAATACCAAATAAGTCAAATTAAATCTGCAGCGATTTGGGGACTGTCAAAGTTGAACAACAACTCTCCAGAAGCGAGAAAAATTGTTTTATTTATTAATTATTTGCTTCTTTGGGTCACTTATTCTATTATTGCGTACTCAGGTATAAAAATTTAAGTTATCTCGATTAACGGTGTAATTAAGCTTTAAAACAATCTTGATTTTCTAGTTGAATGGTGTCGTGCTGTGACCTTTATTTAGTCGCCTACACCTTTCCAGATCCTTTTACCATAGAAAAGACCATAATTTAATGAAGCGAACTAAGATTAAGGATCTTAAGGTATTATTAAATTTGACCTTAAGTGGCAATGAATCCTAAGTTAACAAGTTACTTGGATTTATCGGGCGTGTCTCCAAGTATTTCAACATATTACTTTGTCACTGCACTCTGCCTACGTACTATAATGTATTTAATACACATCTATAATCTGGTACCCTGTGTATCACGCAAAATCGAAGGATGTAGAAATAGGAGATGTCATTGATGGTCTTTGTCCTGTGATATAAAGAATAAAATTATTTCCAATGTTATTTTAGAAGATTTTGAAAAATGCTCGGACAGGTCAATTTTAAAGCCGAATTTAATATCTTTTAACTAATCATTTGAATGTATAAAGCAATTTATGTATTTGAATTAACAGAATAGTGAGCTTTGGTGAAGGGATCGCCCTTATATATTTTCATATATCTTTTAATTCTTCTTGATCATTTGAGTTTAAGGACCTACGATGTATATTATTTAAATAATAAAGACAATGATTATTAAATGATTAAATGAAAACGCAAAAATGGATAAAGAGAGTCTTAAAACAAAATATTTTTCTACAGATCTTGTTGTTTGGTTTAGCGTATTAAATGTTGCAAATGTTCTCCATTTATTTCTTTATAAAAACCTACTCTGTAGTCCATTAACATATTAGAATGTTTATCTCTTTTCCAAAATTGTTTGCATTGAAACAAAGACATCTTAAGTATTAAAAGTAATAAAGAAATGTCCGTAAATAAGTACATGGCAATGTTAAATTCCAATGACTTGATAGTTTCGAATTCGTTGCTTGTAGACTAGACTCAGATTTAATATCTAAAAACCTTTAATCTCGGTTCTCTTCTTCAAATTATTATCTTCGATATGGGATGCAAAAATTTTGTCGTTCAATTAAAGATCATAGCGCATTATTCAACTACAAAGCCAAAATTTTGCTTAAAGCTTGTTCATGTCGTTCATCGAAATAACTTCTGCCTAAATTTTTATATCAGAATACGTAATAATAGGACAATTAACTTGAAGAAGCAAATAATTTATAGATAAAACAGTTTTTCTTCTCCTCGGAGATTTTTTCATCCGTGACAGTCTCAACGTCGCTGCAGATTTAATTCGACTTTTTATGTATTCACTCAACGTTATCTACTGCGCCCCATGTAACACGCTGTACTAATTTATAGAAATCTAACGCATATTGATTGTTGTACGTTCTATGTGGTCTAATCTACTTTGGATTGACAAAAATGCCTCTTGCAATCCAATGCTTCACATTCTTGCAAAATATGATTCAAGAAATGTTTTACTGGCACGTGGCCAGTGAAATACCTTATTATTCTCAGTTAATATTTCCTATCAAAGCAATTAGTCGGCCTCTTTAGAATTTGTGTTATAAATAAACGCTTTACCGTATTGATAATTGGATCTTCTTACCCAGTAATTCTAACATTCGCCCGCTGCCGGAAAATGCATTTAGGTACTGTCAGTACAGAACCTGGTTCAAGACTTCTTTGGCAAACTCCTGAACTCATCAGTGTCTTTGCATTTATAATAGTTCTGTGTCCATTCTCTTGAGATCTTCATGAGTTTTCTATAACAATAGTAATAATCCATACCTTCCCAACAACTAATGCCAATTACATGAAGCTTTGCCATGAGAAACTTTCCCAGATAGTAGGCCAGCGGATTCGAAACCAAGAGTCTCAACGTGATAAGCTGAGTGACCACTGAGCTATCAGCCGGCTCTCACAATAGCTTAAATTCGATCCTAAGGCTCATTATATTCTTAGTGCAGCTTGGGTGTCGATGAGCATATGGATTCATTTATATAAATAAGTGCTCTTGTTAATTTTTCCTGCATATTTCAAAATCGCATAGACATGTATATACCTCCCTAGTCGAAAATAGTAAAACAAAATAAGTAATAGGAATTCGATTCTTAAGGAACGTCAAAAGTTTAACAAAATTGTAGGAGCTGGTATTGGTTATAAGTTAAATAACACTTACTGTAGATTAAATAAGAACGAAAAGGCGAACTATTCAAAAACATTTTTTTAATTCGAATTAGTTTCAAAAAAAAAAAATTACGTAGAAAACTTTTACACGTGATTTTATTTAAAGCATACAACAATCTCAACAATCTGAATTGAATGAATCTAAGTTACTCTCAAAATGTGATTTTCCTTATTTTCTAAACGCCTAATGAAATAGGGTACTGTATGTATGTACATATTTCTCAATTGTTATATTCACTGACAAAAATGTCGCAGTTTGCTCTCTCCCTCTTTCTATTGCTTTTCAAATGTACCTAAAACAAAAACTTTTTCATTTGTATAGCGAAACATCGTAGTTGCTAAAAATGAGCTTTTTACAAAATGATACATATCCAGTGATTGTTATGAAATACATGTACTTTTTAATTTTATTACACTAAATGTACATACATACGAACATATGTATCATAGTAGCCCGATTATGAATTGTAAGCTGATATAAGAGGATTATTCTTCGTTCTGTTATTTCTAATATATTGAAAACAGTTTCGGTTGTACGTTGCCTGGGTTACGACCATTCGACTAATACCACTGCGTTTTAAATTTTCGTCAATTATGACACACTAATCATAATATGCAGTCCGATATACTATTGTACGAGGGTAATTTGACAAGTAGTGAGAATGGAAAAGAAAAGCGAATTTTTTAAATACAAAATAATTTTTATTTTTCAATATATTCTCCTAAAAGAGCAATACATTTATTCCAACGGTGCTCCAATGCCCTTATGCCATCTCTAAAATGCGATTCCGGAAGGCTTGCAAAATACTCATTTACGAAGATGATAAGCTCGTCGTTAGACGAAAATTTCGTTCCACCTAGTGCCGTTTTCAATTTAGGAAAAAGGTGGAAGTCGGAAGGGGCTAGATCCGGCGAATAAGGGGCATGCGGTACTAATTGGAAATATAACTCGTGGATTTTGGACATCGCAACTGTGCTGGTATGCGAGGGAGCGTTGTCTTGGTGAAACAGAATCTTTTTCTTTGCCATTTCTGGCCGTTTAGCACGAATCCCAACATTTAATTTTTGTAGAAGTTCTGCATAATATTGTCCGTTTATTGTGGCACCTCTCTGAAGGTAATCAATGAGCAAAATGCTCTTTGAATCCCAAAAAATGGATGCCATCACCTTGTTTGCCGATAAAGTGGTTTTCGCTTTCTTTGGAGGTGCAGAACCACGTTCTAACCATTGTTTCGACTGTTGTTTAGTTTCGGATGTACTGTAGTGTATCCAAGTTTCATCGCAAGTAACAAATCGCCTACAAAAATTAAACGGATTCCGCTTATAAAGGTCCAAACACTCATTGGAAGTGCGCAAACGAGTGAACTTTTGATCAGTCGTAAGCAATCGCGGCACCCATCTTGCCGAAAGCTTGGAAAGGCCCAATTCTTTCGTTAAAATGTGGTGTACGCGTTCTGTTGAAATGTTTACCATGTCTGCTATTTCTCTCACTTTGAGTCGTCGATCTTGCGTAATAATATTATGGATTTTTATAATCATTTCCTTAGAAGTCACGATTTTGGGTACTCCAGAGCGCGCTTCATCAACACAGCTTGTTCTACCATGTTTAAATTCATTTACCCATCTACTTATTGTAGCGTCTGATGAAGAAGATTCACCTAATGTTTCCCGTAACTCATCTTTTATTTCGGTAGCTTTCATACCCTTAATTATGAAGTATTTAACCACCGCACGATACTCTGCTTTTTCCACTTTAACAAAACGACGTGTTGCTTCTTTTTCAATCAGCTGTCAAAAATAAACTAATCAACCGATTTATCTAAATATCGGAATGTACACATATAAATAGGCAACCTAAATTATAGTGCTTTTGTTTTACCAATTAGAGCGCCACCTATGTGTCATTCTCACTACTTGTCAAACTATCCTCGTAGTTGTATATAGTCTATTATACTATTTACAATATTTTTATAAATTGCGATGTACTGATATTGATTCTAAAATCATTAGCGCTTATTTTAATACTAAATATTAACACTTCTAAACATTAAATTTAAAAACAAATGCATTCGCAATTGATTCTGTGGCATATGGAATATACTATATTGTAAAGTGTTAAGGACTTTATTTATTTTTACCTATTATTTACAAATTATATTTAAGGTGATTTAAAGGAAACCGTGGTTGATTAAATTAATCAAAAAATATAAATAGAACCTCTTAACACATCAATGTTTATATTCTACATACGTATTTTGACAACTAAGTTGTCATCGTCAGCATATAGTGTCGCATGTGAATCCGCGGCTAAAGTCGCATAGAATAAATCCATTTAAAATTCTCGACAATTAAATTCACGATAGAAAAAGAAAATACTCTTTCCCTTACCTTTCTTAGATACCCTAACAACTGGAACTAATCAGAAATTGTTGTTTTACGAAAAGAAATTAATTCATCGCGGCGGATTCGAATCATACCAAGCAATAAAAGATGGTTTCTTTCAATTTTCAGCTTAGTATTCCACAAAATAGAGATATGAAAGAGAATTACATTTTATTAAGAAAGTTGCGAATACAATGGTAACTTTTACTTTAATAAATTTATTAAAAACATTTATATTTTTACAAGGTTTCAGGAAATTAACAGCAAATAATCAATAGGTGAAAGCTGATTTAAAATAGCAGTCCGAGATACCACTGTTTGTCATCTCAAAAGCATCGAGACAAGCATGTATACTTAGCGTTTCGTCCACTGACGAAAAATTTAAATAAGGTTTTCAAAGAGAGTGAATTTCGAGTTATATTTCGCTACAGGAACTCTATTAAACCTCTCTTACGAAATTCGAGAGATAAAGTCGAGCTAAATCTGAAATCAGGGATTTACAATATGAAATACCTAGATTGTAAGTAACAATACGTCGGTCAGATTAAGCGATCTATAGGAGCCCGGTATAAGGAAGATATGATGCACATTAAGTTTAATCGCCCTGAGAAATCTATTTTAGCGAAACACGTATTAGAAACCTCGGATAGTCTACATGATGTGATGAATATATCGTACGATCAAAATGAATAGCGTTCGTTCATCAATTGTTCAAAGTACAGTTTGAAGGCTGCTATGCTACACAATGGAAATGAAAGACCATCCATTCTAATTGCTCATGCAGTACAAATGAAGGAACGCTACGACACAATGCGTAAAATTTTAGCCAAGATCCAATGCAATGGGCATCAATGGAAAATTTGTTGGGGTCTAAAGGTTCGAAAATTAATTCTGATTAAATCTGAAACTTTAATTGTGAGAAAAAATTGGACAAATCGTACTAATTATGAGCCAGGAAAACAAAACGTCTCCTCTACAACACTTGCGAATCACAGGACACTTTCCTGACACCGTATATCAAACACGGCCTTATCAAGAACTTCGCCAAAACGCTCTATCATGAAATACTGACTTTTCTGTACTTAATGAAGTCGATCTCAAATTGGTATATGCAAAACTCAAAGAAGTAACATTTGCTGTACCTGATTTTCGACAATTAATGGCTAAGAGAAACTTTACGAAATATTTAACGCCCTGTATAAAGAAGATATGGCGCACATTTAGTTTAATCGTTCTAAGAAATCCACTTTAGCGAAACACGTGCTAGAAATTAATTATAGTGCAACCGCGTATAGTCTACATTTAATCAAAAATATTAATAATTACCGTAAATTGGACAGCTATGAAAGTATGTATATCCGTTACCATAAATAAGGGCCATCTGTTAAACACAGATAAGGGTCCAATAGTAAGTGTAGGCGGGTATGTAATTTAAAATAAGAGGTAGTTTTAAAGAAATATATTAAGTTATGTGGAACGAACTTTCCGTGTGTGTTTGGCTTTCAATGGTTAAAATTTTAGTGCAAATTTATTCTGTGCGAGTTTTACTGCGGATCCAAGTGCGGCACTCTAATTAATTATCTGCTGATGATGACAACATAGTTCAGTTCTCAAAATACGTATCCAGAATACGAACATTTATGTGGTAAAGAGTTCAATTTACCTTTTTTATTAAATTATATTTGGTTTATTAGTTTTATGCATGTATTTTGTCTTATATAATATTTATTTCATTCAGTTATTTTACAAATTAACTACATGTTCTCTTTATTTGCATTTAAAATATATGTACATGTCTAAAATAGTGCATATATTTCGCCAAACAATCAGTAGCGTCATTATTGTCCGTACATACGTATGTCGATAACATATATTACCCATATGATGTTTTAAAATTTAAATTTGGCGACAGCACGATCAGTTGACGATCTGTGAAAGCTAAAATCATCTTACTCTCTCGTTGGATTATATCCGCACATTAAGGAATTGTGAATAGTTGCCCATATATAAGGTAGCTGCAGCTGGAGAAATAAATAATACAAGGCACTATAGCCTACAACAGAAATCTAATAATGTTTGGAGCGGTCGCAAGTTAGAGACAGACTGAGATCGGCCTTAAGTCGCTGCTTTCGCCTACCTCACGTTCATTATCTGATACGTCTTGAGATATCTAAGCAAAAGTATACACATCTACGATCAAACGAATCAGTTCTTTCTTAAAACGTATGCGTAAGTAAAGTAAGTAACTATGCTAGGCGACTGTTGAAGTGTTTCTTGAAAATGAACCATTCTAATAATTAATTTAATTAAAAATGAAATAAATAAGTTTTTCATTATTTTTCAACATTTTCCTCTCATACACATTTGGACTACTGAAGTTGAAGAGCTACTACGAACTTTAAGTATTTTAGGTTTTCACATATTATTTACATTAACATATATTTAGTTAAGTAATTTCGTGTGTGCATTTGCTTATATTGATTTCGTTAATATTTGCACAAATCAATCACATATTATCTTTATTTATATATACACGTACATATCTAAATCAGCGCATATGTTCCATCAAACAGTGCATGGGATCTGCATATTGTGATAGTTTGCAACATTACCTTACTTGTATACGTCGATAACATACAAATATTACCAACGTAAACGTGTATATCCATCAATACTCTTCATTTAAATTTAGAACCCGCGCGTCCATTCGACGACTTAAAACAGCTATGGTCCCCCCGCATCGTAATATATTCACAAAATATGCGTTGGCGAATAGATCCAAATCCATTATACAAAGGATCTGCAGCTACAAGACACATAACAGAATACAGACATTTATAGAACGATCAGGGGGCCAGGAGCTGCTACAAGAATTTGTAGATTGAGACCGGTTTTGATTTCGCTGTTCTTCCTACCCGACTTTCATGCTCCAACTCATTGTACTATTTAAGGAAAGAGCGACTCATGTAGTCCTATAATACTAATTTGCAAATACACCATACCCTACGACTCATGTAGTCCTATAATACTAATTTGCAAATACATACCCTACTACAAATTGACTTATATACGAAGTACCTACGATGATCACAGTTTGCAAAACAAGCGTTATTAGAAACATACTAGGTGCTGCAAATATATAACCTAGTTTATTGAGGCTGATGGTATTAGGCAGAAGAGTAAGTGTTCTGCGAACTTTATATTTATATTCTTAAAGTTTACTAACGTGTGCATAAACTTATTGATACCTTTTCGCTGGGTAAATCACAAGAATATATGTTAGCAATATGTTGATTTTCATTGATGATTGAATCTATTTAAACAGTTATTTACAGATTTTTACCGTACACAGAAATGCACAAACACTTCACGAGATTTAAGCCAAAGTTACAATTATGCAGACAACTACAACGAGGCGCTCGACTTGGCAGTTCTTATCATTACTATCGAAACAACAAAGTAAAAGATGTATCTTTTAACAGATATTTGTACATAAATATTTAATTTATCAATAAATTTCAATAAATTGTCGTTAGATTTTTCTCGTAGTACTTCTTTTTATTATTATTATTTATAACAGTTTATTTTACGAGGATGGTCCAATATGTACCCGGCTGACCTAGAGATAGCGGTAGTTGTTTGAAAAATATCACTGTATTAGAAATTACACACTCTATAAAGCATATGTTTCAAGTTTAAAAACGCCACGTTGTTTAGCATTTGTTTGGCAGCCATCGAGAGTGGACGTTTTCAATGAATTTGTAAAAATGGAGAAAATAGGTCATCGTTTTGTGTTACAACACTTTTATTTGAAAGGTCTCAGCCCAGCCGATATAAAAGCCGAACTGGATTCTAGTCTGGGTGAGTCTGCTCCTTCGTTTACAGCAGCGAAATATTGGGTAACAGAGTTTAAACTAGGCCGTACGAGCTGCCAAGACGAGCATCGCAGTGGTCGACCAAATGAGGTGACGACTCCAGAAATGGTGAAGAAAATCCACAAAGCGGTACTGGATGATCGTCGACTGAAAGTGCGCGAGCTAGCAAAGATAGTATGCATTTCAAAAAGTACGGTCCATCGCATATTATGCGAAAATTTGGACATGAGAAAACTGTGTGCAAGATGGATGCCGCGTTTGCTCACATTCGAGAAAAAACAGTGTCACGAACATGTTTCAATTGAGTGTTTAGTGAAGTTTCACAGTAACATAGCAGAATTTTTGCGCCGTTTCATAGCCATGGATGAAACATGGGTCCATCACTTCACACCCGAGACAAAGGAACAATCAAAACAATGGACTGAAAAGGGAGAACCGGCTCCAAAGAAGCCGAAGACCGTTTCATCTGCAATGCAAGATCATGGCATCGGTTTTTTGGGATGCGCTTGGAATAATTTTCATTGACTATCTTGGGAAAGGTAAAACCATCAACGGCGAATATTATGCGAACTTACTGCAACGTTTGAGCGAAGAAATCAAGCAAAAACGGCCGCATTTGGCTAAAAAGAAAATGTTGTTTCATCAAGACAATGCACCAGCTCATAAATCCGTTATTGCAATGGCCAAATTAATGAATTAAAGTCTAAATTGCTACCTCATGCACACTTTTTTAGCCCCCTCGGATTATTTTCTGTTCCCAAACTTGAAAAATGGCACAGTGGTCAAAGATTTTCCAACGATGAAGAAGCGACGTCGGCAGTTAATGGCTATTTTGAGGAGCAAGACAGTTCTTATTATAAAAAGGGTATCGAACTTATTGAACATTGCTGGGAAAAGTGTATAGAGCTGAAAAGAGATTATGTTGAAAAATAAATATATTTATTTCCAAATTTTTGTATTTTCTTTGTTGGGTCGGGTACTTCTGGGACCACCTTTGTAAGTGCTCTGCGAACTTTTACATATTTTTAAAACTTACTAACGTATGAGTGAGCTTATTGATGCCTTTTCGCTGGGTAAATTACAAGAATATATGTTAGCAATATGTTGATTTTCATTAGTGATTGAAAATATTTAAACACTTATTTTACCGTACACTGAAATGCACAAATATTTCATGACATTTAAGCCAAAGTTCCAATAATGCGAACGACTACGACGCGCCGCCCGACTTGGCATTTCTAATCATTACTATCGAAACGACAAAGTAAAAGATAGATATTTTTGTACATAAACACTTAATTTATCAATAAATTTCAATAAATTGTCCTTAAATTTTTCTTGTAATACTTCTTTTTATTATTAACATCATTTGTAAAAGTTTATTTTATTTTGCAACTTTTTGTAAATAGTTACGTATTTCTCAATAATACATTCTTACTTACCGCTGAGTTTAAATGGCAAACCTCCTGTTAAAGGATCAGGTGCAAATGGTCTTGGTCCGAAAGGGAAATGGTGAAAGCTTTGTTGTCTAGTCTTCGACCTGGGTTCTCTCGGACCATCGACTGTCACTTTAATGGCCTTATTATACGTGCAGATTTGCGGAGGCGACGTTGAAACAATAATGGTTAGCGTAAAACTTTTCCCTGTAAAAGAAACAAAACAATTATGATGAGTATGAGGTATTATTGTACAGCTATCTGGTTGTAAAAATTCACGTGGACGAGCGAGGGTAAACGCAAATCGCAGAGAAAATCACTAAATTATGCAGGAATTGACCATTTTAAGGCGCCGACTAGTCACATTTATTCTACTGCTTTGGTATATTTAAATGCGCATATCTTTTATTTTTAGTGTCGCATAAAAGTATCTATTTCGGTTTGGCATAAAGCGCACGGTTGCTGTTTTTTTGTGGAAGACATAGCTTTGTAAAATTTGAAAAGAAAAAGCTGTATTTGATCTTCTTATTGACAAAGATTTTTCATTTATTTAATGGAAAATATGATGATATTCTTGTATTTAATGTTTAGGAATTTGTTAGAAATTTATGTATTTCATGAGTATTACATGAGAAATAGAAACATGAAAATTAAATAGCAATTGTTGAACATCTGTAAATAATAAATTAGAATTTCGAAATATGTGAATAATCCTTCTCTACGTAAATTTCTAAATAGCAATAATAACGGACTTCTACAAATTCCGATCAACTTATGTACCCGAACAGATGAGAACGATTTTTAACGTTATTTGATGCACTGAATTCGAAAATTCAGTTCGTTTGTCAACATCGGTTCTACTTTTAGAATTCTCACATGTTGGAACCATTGAGCTATCATAACGACTATCAGATAGAAAATTCATTTCAATTGAAAACATTTTGTTTTTGTTTAGGAACGTGAAAATGCAGCGACAGGATTGCAAAGTCGATTCAAATTGTTTTTGTTACGATTGTGCATGTTATATAGTCAGAAAAAGTGGCAAAACAACGACGAATAAGCTCAAATTTGCATATAGAACTAGTTTGGTTTCTCTGCAGTCACTCATAGGCCGTGGGTGCCAAAACTGTTTTGTTTCGCGCACAGAACAAAATTGTACAAGTGACCACAAGTGA
Organism: Dermolepida albohirtum; assembly: GCA_031893035.1. Classification (NCBI taxonomy): domain Eukaryota; kingdom Metazoa; phylum Arthropoda; class Insecta; order Coleoptera; family Scarabaeidae; genus Dermolepida; species Dermolepida albohirtum. Next base: position 25,565 of record JAVIWB010000625.1, read on the forward strand.
AAATGTGTACTTTTCATTTTTATTGATATTTGCTATTAAGAGAACCAAAAAACCTTGCAGATGATAGCGCTACTTTTACTTGATGAATGTCGTTAGCATACATGCAAGAAAACTATTATAGCACTCTATAAATATCCTGACGTATCATCATTGTCCAAGCCAGTTCTACGTACGAGTAATGATCTATTACCAGTTTGTCCAGATAGAGTGCAAATGCCGTGAGAGCTTTGATTTCAACATCGCCGTGTAATGAAGGCGATTTCGTCATGGAAAAAAAGCATTTATTTTTTCAAAGTGAACTGAGCAATTTGATTAGTGATTTGAAAGAAAAAGCAGAGTTACTTGCATCACGCTTGTAGGAGTAGAACATCTTGACATTCGAACACAAGCCACTGTATACAGGAACAGAAATCGGGCGCTTTTACATTTCTTCAGAAAAGAAGAGTACACATGCTTCTCCGAAGACATCAACGATTTATTTGATGTGATGAGTATATCGTACAATAGAAATGAATAGCGTTCTTTCATCAATGGTTAGAAGTACAGTTTGAAGGTTGTTCTGCTACACAATGGAAATAGAAAACCATCGACTCCGATTGATAATGCAGTACAAACGAAAGAACGTTGCGATATAATGCATAAGACCTTGGCTAAGATCAAATACAATGAGCATCAATGGAAAATTTGTATCGATCTAAAGATTTGCAAATGAATTCTAGTAAATCTGAAACATTTATGATATACATATTATTCCAACCGGTGATTAGTCTCTTGATTAGGATGCAATCTAGATTCAACAAATTTTGCTGTTTTTGTGCATGCGGGATAGTTGTGCAACTCACTATCATTACGTGAGAAAGGATTGGACAAATCGTACTAGTTACGAGCCAAGAAAACAAAACGTCTTTTCTATAACATTTGCGAATCCCCAGGACATTTTCCTGCCACCTCTTCACATCAAACTTCACCTTATCAAGAACTTCGTCAAAGTACTCTATCATGAAGTACCGGCTTTTCTGTACTCAATGAAGTTGCTCTCAAATTGTCATACGCGAGAATCAAAAAAGGGATATTTCTCGGACCTGATTTTCAAAAATTAATGGCCGACGGAAACTTTACGATATATTAAATGCCCGATTAAGCGGCAGTATGGGCATTTGCAGCTTTCTCGGTAACCGTAAATCCCCTGATTTCGAGATAATAATTTGTTACAAAATTAGCACAAGACTGGAGCTCGAATGTCTCTCAAGTTTCATTTCCTGCATTTTCACCTCTAGTTTTTCCCTGAAAACTTGGGCGATGCGAACGACAAGCAAGGGGAGCGGCTACATCAAGATATGGCAAAAAGATATAGGCAATACCAACGATTTTGGAATGATGGTGACTATTGCTAGACTCTAATGTCTGAAACGGTTCCCAAACAATACAAGCGACTCAGTTTAACTGCTCTTCATTTCTGATTATCATTTTCACTGACAAAATAAATTTATTGAATATTTAAAAAACTAGAACGTCATAAAAAACGGATTCAAGTTGTTTTAGGAACAATTTTTGTTTACTCAGGTTCAGTGCATACTTGTGTAATAGGAATAAGAGTGATAACAATAACAATAATAATAAATAGTAATAGTAATAATAGTAGAACAGAAGTATACATATGTGTAATAATAATAACTACTAAATATATACATTAATAAAACTAACGACATCAAAATACCTACTACGATTACAGTACTTGTTACACTATCTTGCAGTTTCTCCCTCTATTAGGAGAGAACGACAGAGTTTTAAATTTGTTTTACAGCTCTTTGATAGTAAAATTGATGATTCTAGCTTGTCGAGATAACTTCAATTTTCTGTACTCACTTACAACAAAAGGTCAGCTCAGTTTATATTTGTAGCAAGAGATAAAACCATTATAATGATTAAACCTCCTTTACATCGTTTAGATAAAATTTAACAGCACTTTTTCAGGGACTAGTTTTGCGTTATTAGATTATAGTTTTTTTATTTGCTACTTTATGTAATTTTAATTAAGTTATATTTAATTGTATAATTGTATATAACATTGCACTATATCATAACTTTGTCCTAGAAATGGGAAACTGTTGCACAAAGGGATAAATAAATAAAGTACTTGCAAATACTGTTACAATAAATCAGTAGAAAGTTGTTTGTGTTGTTTCAACGTTCTATTTTATCCTCGCCGAAAAGGCATCTAGACAAATACATATTAGCAATGATACCAACTATGAAAATACATGAAATTTCAAAAAATTATTCTCTTACACAAATAACTTGATCAATAAGGTTGATATATAACCCCTTTCCACATTAACTTTTGTAAATTCTGTATACGCATTTCGACAACCAAGTTGTCATCATCAGCAGATAATTTCAAAGTGTCGCACCTGGTAAAACACGGCGAAAAACAACTGTACGAAAATCAAACTCCGTACGCGATCCACACTAAGTGTAGTGTACATCTTGGTTTTGAGCGGTGTGGATCGCGTACGGAGTTTGATTTTCGTACAGTTGTTTTTCGCCGTGTTTTACCAGGTGCGACACTTTGAAATTATCTGCTGATGGTGACAACTTGGTTGTCGAAATGCGTATACAGAATTTACAAAAGTTAATGTGGAAAGGGGTTATATATCAACCTTATTGATCAAGTCAATCAACCACAGGCTCCATCAGATTCAACTTCAATTACACAAATAAACTAATTACAAGGTTACAAATATATAAAAATAGGTACAATATTTATTTCCAATTATTTAACTACTCAGGCACAGTTTTAATTATTAATAATTGTTCTACAGTAAATTTTACAAATAAAAATGAAATTTGTGCATGCAAATATACCTTGTATGTACATAACTCGAGGAAAGGTAATAAAAGCAGTAAAAAATAGATACATAAATGTAAACATGAGTTGAAATCATTTTGATAACGTTTGATATTCATCAAGTTTCAAATTTAATGCAACACAAAAAAATAAAAACAAGAAAAAACACAAATTGAAACTCGTTTGCTATGTATTCTATCCCTTCATTTAAATTTACGAAAAGCATGTTTTATATGATATCTGCAAAGGCAAATTAAGCAGTTTTTATCTTTGATATATGCTAACACATACCAGGTGTACCGGAAAATCATTACCGGTTTTTTAGTAAAAAAACTATATAATTTTCAAGAAAATGGAAAAATTTATTTATTCAAAATATTGGCTATTTGATTCTACACATCTTGCCTATCTTTCAAGCAATTTATGGATGTCATTCCAAAAAAACTATTTATCCTATGAATAAAACCTACCACCACCCACCCGCCATTCTGATCCCACCAAACATAGAGTATTGTCTTACGACCAAAACGATTTGGCCTTGGAATCGATGGGTCGGCTTCACCAGGTGATAACCATGATTTTTTACGCTTAGATTTTTCGAAATAAATCCATTTTTCATGACACGTCACTATTCGATTTTCCATTTGCCTGTCGTTCAATTGATGTAGCACCCATTTCCCCATCTTTTGAATTTTTGCCATTGCTCTTAATCGGTCGCTAATCATTTCTTGGGCCACATTTAACGCTTCTGTCAATTGTTTTTGAGGTTGAGTTGGGTCTTCATCCAATAACTTCTGTAGTTTCGCATCTTCAAACTTTTTCGGTCTTGCACATCAAAATTACCACTTTCGAATTGCCGCAACCATGCTTCACATGTTTTTATGGTTGGAGCATGCTCGCTGTAAGTTTCTACCAGCAGATGATGACTTTCAGCGGCCTTTTTCTTTTGATTAAATAAGAAAAGTAATACGTGCCGCAAATGCACTTTTTCAAGCACGAAACTCGACATTTTCGAAGAGGTATAAATCTATGACGGTATTACTTTCGCAAAATATAACATGTACAGCTTTAAAGCTTGATGTCAGTAGAATAAAATGACATGTGCCAAATCATAACATTGCATACTTAAGCCTAGCGACATCTGTTAGAAAAATCGGTAATGACTTTCTGATACACCTGGTAAACACATATTTATCTGCCTACGACTATACGTTGAATAAGTTAATAATGTAGCAAACACCCTAATGATCAGAAACTATACACGGTATTGTTTATAAATTTTAAAAAAGTAGCGCGCTTGTTTTAAGAACCGATATGGTCCTCTTTGACTCAACAAGCTGACAGCAGCATCCTGTTTAAACAACTTCGAGTGAACTACACAACCCATGTATCAGTGTTTTGTACTCCAGGTTTAATTTAGTGTGTCGTTCTACGGTTTCTTTTATACTCTGCTATAAGAGAAATACAAACCAATAAATTTCAAGCATATAACGTCAACCTATGCAAAGAGTTTCTTATTATTTGCATTGATAGAAGTTCTCCAATGGTAACAGCAAACTTACATCAAATCTAGGCTGCATTAAAGGTGCAATTTCTAGGTGCCAATTGTAACTGGTTTGGATAATCTACTGCTGTTATTAGTTCATCAATTAACTAATTATTAAATTAACCCCTTTTCACAATAAATCATATAGACAGAAACATGATGTGGAAAGAGATTAACCTTAATTTGTTAATTTAATCCAACCATCAATTTACGTTGGTGTTATTAATGTTGAACGATCTTAGTCTTGCCTTCGTCCAACACCTACAGTTTGCAAAAAATGATTCCAAAGTATAGAAATTACGCTTTGTCACACGTTTTTACAACACTTCAGCAACAATTTGTTGTATTCTTCCGCTTTCCAATTGACATATAATGCTCCTAGATTCTATCTCTGGCAGATCTTCAAAATCACTAATCAGAGATTTTGGATACTGACTGAGCAGCGTGTTGAAGAGCGCTTTTATACATCCCAACGACGTTCCCTTTAATGCATACGTAAACATCTTAAGAACTTTTAGGTACCCGTTTTCTTGTTTAAAACAGTTGAAACTAGTTTCTAGAAATATTTGTAGGTGTTATATTAACTGGCACTAATTTTTATTACCAATTATGAAGAATATTCGTTAACTGTTTTGAAAAGAATATTATTACCCATTGTATTTTGTCAATCTACCGTATAATTTTTTATAAATAAATATTACAAATATTTTAAGTATATAATAACATTTTAGGAACAATAATAGTGATGGAATTTACAAAATTTTGCGTTTAAAGAAATAGCAACTCAAAATTCAATCTGCCATTACGAAACCCACATTCGCGAGCATGAATTGCATGAATATTTCTGTAAGCAATCTACTCATTTTTCGGTTTACTATCCCACAGAGGAACATTGAAATTCGGAGAGCCGCAAATTATATTTGGGAGGCATTAAAAAGTTGGGCGTCGGGCAATATTTCACGTTTGCAATCAGTTTAAAATTGACGCGCACTTCGTTCCGAACTGAGAAACAAATCAACGGTGTGGTTACCCTTTTTTTACGGTACCACGGCCTAAATAAACACTTGTGGAAATTTAAATTACCAAGGTAAATATGTAAAACAACAGTTTCTTTCGAAAGAAATCGTTTTATATTTTTTTCTGACGTAAACTTTCACCCTACCCGTATCTGAAAATTTCAATAAAAGTTTTCGTATTATTATTACATTAAGTTTCTCTCAGGTGTGATTCGTTATTGGACGCAATATTTAATATTAAAATATAATATTGAATATTAATAATAAATGTGTATTAATTGTGAAAAAGTTAAATTAGATAAAATAGAAACAATATTGAATATAAATAAAATGTTACCGAGAATATTTCAGGAATTGGTCTACATGTACGAGGATAGCCGTTTATATTTCGGGAACTGGAAACACTCTTAGCATTGCCTCCAATCTGATGATTGCATCGTGAAGTTTGTCATTTTTGACAGTATATTTACTTTGATAGTTTTACTATATATAATTAACTTGCGAAAGTTTTCGTGCAATTGTTTTTCATAACGTGCGGCGTCGATTATCTCAACAATAATGCATCGACAAGCTGAATTCTTTATATGGTAATGAAGCACCATCGAAAACTACACTATATCGTTGGTATAGTGAATTCAAACTTGGACGGCGTTCTTTGAACGATGAATTTCGTGAAGGTCGTACCACAAATGTTGTTGAGTCGGAAAACATTAATGCAATGTCTGAATTGATAATCCAAGACCGTCATGTAACATACCGTGAGATCGAAGCATCTCTAGGTATTAGTAACACCAGAGGGCATAAGATCCTGCATGAACATTCAGCCGTTAACGGGCTATGTTCACGTTGGGTACCACATAATTTGACATGCACAAAAAATACAATGGCGGTGTTTCAAAGAACATTTATAAAGTCGTCCCAGGTGATGAATCTTGGATCTATAAATATGAACCCAATAGTAAACACCAGTCGACTGTGTAGGTAAGTAAAAGTTGCTCGCGCTTGAAGCACTAAGCTAATGGTCGCCTGTTTTTTTCGGATAAACTGGTCATGTTGCAACCGTGCCTTTAGAGAGTTGTAGAACGGTCAATTTCGAATGCTACACAACTATTTGTATGCCAAAAGTTTTTGAAGAAATAAGGAAAACAAACCGAAAACGGTAGATCATTCTCTACCATGACAATGCGAGCTCTCATAGGTCGGTTCAAACAATTGAATATTTGACCGAGCAAAACATTGAATTGATGAACCATCCGCCGCACAGCCCTGATCTAGCACCCTGTGATTTCTTTTTTTCCCGCCTTCACAGTAGCAGCAATGCTTTTGGGATTAATTTAAACGAATGCAAAAGTGCATTGATTTTCAAGAAGAATATTTTGAAAAGCAACAAAGCTATTTTCGATAATAAAAAATTTTGTTTGTTTGCTATTCCTGAAATATAAACCGCTACCCTCGTATTTACAATAGCGCCTTGTATATGTAAGAATATTATATAAAATCTCGCGTCTTATGTGAATGTACCCTATGTATAAATATTTATAATGGATTAATTTAATATTTCTAGTATTATATATTGTATTTTAACGTATTCAGAATCCATATAAATTTGTGTATTTATATGTATATATATATATATATATATATATATATATATATATATATATATATATATATATATATATGTATATATATGATTGCACGAGTATTAAATTATACACCCCTGAATTTTATTTACGTTATCGGCCGCTTATCGAACTTTTACGTCAGGGGATGCTATAAAACTACATGTTTTCTATTTAGTCAAATTAAAATATTTTGAAACAAACTATAATCGCAAAAGTGGTTTTAAGTAGCAATAATAATTAATAAAAAAAATTGCTATATACAAAAAGTATGACACTACCAATGGTAAAATATTTCTAATAACGACTGATAAAGAAGCCAATAATACCCTGTAAGCCATTTCAATTCTATCGGGATAAACAGGTATTGCTACCAACTTCTATGAAATTCGTTAATACAAAAACGTAATAAATTAATTTTTTAGTTCTTATTAATTTGTCGACCAACCGCATAAGCTTTACTGCTATTGAATTTGCTATACAATTTTCGACGAATAGCAATGTAGAATAAAATAGCTAGAAAAATTGTGTGAAATCAAAGATTTCCTACCATCTCATTAAATCAAATATATCCGAAAAAAAATGTACTAATCATAAAAAATACTATACAATATAATATCTTATAATTTAAATAAGTGATGAAAGATTATTTAAAAGACGAAAAAGAAAAAATATGTCTGCAATTTTCGCAAGCAATGATAACATTTATCCTTTATTAATACAATTTATCTCTGAAAATTGACGAACGTCTTTTTGTCTCTTTTAACAACATCTACATAGTATAATTAAGCAGTTACACCAACAAAGACCATAATTAAATACCAACATCGTAACATAAACATTACTATTTAAGTTATTTGCAGTGTAAATTTCCGTTATCTGTAATCTATGAATTATGTTGGCGATACTGTAATCCGTGATTTATCGGAAACGCTTTCATATTTCCCAGTATTACCTACTAGTACAATAGGATAAAACTATACGTTTGGCATATTGGAAAATCACGCACTGTAACTATTTATTCCATATTATAGGTTATGTTGATTGATCTGTGTGATTTATTGACGTTTGTATTGTGAAAATATTGTTAAATTTATATCATATTTTGTTTAGCTGGATTAATTTTATTTATTGCATTTCGGCTTCACGTACTTTACATTATATATTTCCGATAAATACACAAAGTTGTTACAGCGCTTCAGTGTTTTTTTTTTCAATTTATCGGGGTTTACTAAGTGAATATGAACGACAAAATTGAACAGAAATTGTTTCACGAACATATTTGAACCAAAATGCAAATTCCAGTTTGTAAATTTGCATTTTTGAATAAATTCTAATAATTTTTATTATTCTCTAGTCCTCCTCGTAATTTCTGAATTTAAATTTAGTGATTTAATAAATTATACACCCTCTGCCCCAAGATAACTGAAAAAACTTCAAAAAAAAATCAAAAATTGTTAAAAAAAATAATAAAAAAAAAATAATATGACACTCAAATATTTTTATATTGCAACTATGACGCTTTTAAACAAGAAACAGAATGCATTGACAGGTTTCAACTTGTACAACACTTCGGTGCAGCGTCTGCACGAACCGCCACTGCTTGAAGGTATAAAAGCGCGTATGCGAGCGAGCTCAACTACAGGTAGATTTTACCATTTTCTGTATCACAGCTAATTTTTTAACTGTAATTATGGGTAATAATGCAACGCGATTTGCATAGGCTTGGAGAGCCATAGGTCAATTGGAAGGTGGACGGAGAGTTTGTAGAATCGGTTTTTAGAAACTGGAGATGTTCAGAGAAGATGAGGACACCCAGCATCTAAAACACCAAGAGATTATCGACACCTAATAGTATTTGCACGTAGAAATCGCACTCAACTCATAACGCAACCCTGCTTAGAAGTGAGCTTGCTGCTGCTACTGGAAGAGTAGTATCAACTCAAACAATAATAAATCGTCTTCGTAATGTTGGCATGTATGCTCGAAGACCCCTAGTATGTGTTCTACTAAGTGCTCTTCATAAAAGGTCGCGTAGAATATGGGTTGAGCAGCATAGAAATTGGAATCACGATAACTGGGCACAGGTTTTGTTTTGTGACGAATCTAGATTCGCCTTAAATCAAGATAATAGGTGAATTTTAAATTGGCGTGTACCTGGAACACGTAATCAGCCACAATTTGTTCAAGAAAGGCCGCAATATGAAAGTAGGAATGTAATGGTATGGGCTAAGATAAGTGCAAGAAGTCATACAGACCTTTATGTGATACAGAATGGTAGCCTGACTGCTCAGAGGTATCTTGATGAAGTTTTGAGACCCATTGTTCTTCCGTACACTGGCGCTATGTGTGAAAAATTCATTTTAGTGGATGACAATGCTTGTCCACATCGAACAAACATCGT
>JAVIWB010000625.1:37500-167682 GCA_031893035.1 Dermolepida albohirtum
TCTGCCAACGTTTCGTACCCATTTGTATGGGACATCTTCAGGCCTAAAAAAACTGCACTGAAACAGACAAAAAGTTTCAGTGCATACACTTGGTATAGGTATTATCAAATATATATATAGTAAGGACCTTTGCAGCTAATTGAAAAACTCTAGGAGTTCATCATCTTCGGAAATCACACTGCAAAGAATTAATAACGAACCTAAATTCTCTCGCGTATTTATTTTGAAATTTTCGGGGTATTTTTACGCAAGTACAAATGCTAGCTTTGTACTATGTTCAGGAGATATCGAGAATGACTTACAAGTATATGTTTCAATGGTGGCTCATCAGTATAGGAAAGAGTTTTGTTTGTCAGAAAACAAATCTGCAATTGATGGCTAATCTTTCTGCGTGTCATTGTTGCAGGAAGCGTTTTGAAGAATATAACATTTTTACATTTCTGATATGTATATTTTAAAATTATGAGTGTGTACCTGTATATAATAATAACAAATTCAATATTAATTATAATATTCGCAATCACAGTACCGAAAATAAAGACCATTACTATATAAAAGCATGTAGATATATATTCCAATAAAATCCCACAATACAATACTATAGAGGGCGGCCTTTAATGTTTTCCGAACGACCACTAGCTGGCGTTATTTAGACGTGTCGTTACTATTTTCGTAAAATTTGATACTTGTTTTTGTGAAAACAGTGACAGTTTAAAAATTCACTAAGAAATTTGTGTACAGTGAATGTTTAAAAAATGCAATTTTGTAAAAAAGTAGAAATTTCGTTAGATACGATTTTAGTAAGAACTTAACAATAATGCATAGAATTGCTTCGTTCAACCTTTGGCAACTAAGCACCACCTGAAAATAACTGTAAAGCTCGATGAAAATTGATTGTATGCGCAACATGGTTGAAGAAGATCGGCATGTGGCTTACAATGAGATAAGACATTCTCACTCATATCCAAAACTTCAATACATTCGATTTTGCACGGTCATTTAGCTATGAAAAAATCTGCTCCCGATGGATTCACCAAGGTTCGTGTTAATGGATATAAGGAAATGCTCAAGAAATTCGACCGAGGAACTGTATAATCCGTATACAACATTATAGCGGGTAAATAAATTTGGATATATTCGTATGAATCGTAAACTAAGCAACAATCTACAATTTGGAAGATCCAAGACGAACTGAATCCCGTAAAAGTTGTTTGTTGTTGTACTTCCAAGAAAATGATCGCTTATTTCTTCGGTTGTATGGAACATATCGCAACTATTTCTATGTAAAATTGAAGAACAGTTAACACTAAATAATTTACAATAATTTGTTTGCCAGAGATTATCGACAAAATCAGAAAAGAAAAACGAAAACATCGCATCATTCTGCATGACAATTCCAGCTCTTATGCAGCAGGTCAAACAATTAATTATTGTAAGGAGAAACACAACTTATTATCCATATTCACCTGAAATATCACCTAATAATTTCTTTCTGTTCCCGAACTTCAAACAAAAAATAGTGGACAGCGATGATCAAGACCTCAAGAAGTTGCCTAAGAATTCAAAATCCACACCAACTCAGAGTGGAGAAATAAGAGTTATAGAAATATAAATGACGCTCCTCTCATTATAGGGCTTAGAGTGTATAATAAAATTATGGCCAATAATATGGCCAAGTTGAAAGGATCTTTCAGCGGTTTCTGGTGAACCACGCAATGTATAACACTTTAATATACATTCTGGAATAAATATATTATTATTTACCAAAAATCCTAATTGTCTATTGCTTTTAAAAGGCTCTCCTAAAACTCTTAACTATATAATCATATTTTCCGTTTTATTCGGCAGTTGGTAACTAAATACAGCTGTGTATTCAAGGTAGTCAGAACTTCATGATAATCGTCAGGTAGGTCTGGAGTAATTATTTTTATTATGGCGTTCATTCCATTTATTACTTCCTGTTCATTGGCCACATTTTTATTTCAAAATCCATGTACGATATACATCTCAGCGTATTCCTTGAAAGTATACGTTACAAATTGCTTGGGATATCACAAAAATGGAGTAAGTAATGATAGCGAAAATAATAAACATTAAATTGACACGCGTCAAAATCGACAATTATTTATTTTTAAATTAAATTAAATTTTAGCTTAAAAAAAACAGTTAATGAAATGCTATCTGCTTCTGGGCTTCCGGGCTGGAACCGCGTCACTAGTAGATCTACCGACGTTTCGTACCCATTTGTATGGGACATCTTCAGGGCTGAACTGATGTCCCATACAAATGGGTACGACACGTCGGCAAATATACAAGTGACGCGGTTCCAGCCCGGAAGCCCAGAAGCAGATAGCATGGACCACAACCGCGGAAGTCTACGTACCAAAGTTAATGAAATGTTTAATAAAGCAAAATTTTGACATAAAACGATTAATAATTTTATTTGACAGTAAGAAGACCTAGTTTTCTAAATTTTAAAAAATTCGAAATATTTTTTGTCGCCCATTTTCAACATTAATGCCTTAATGACTAATAATACTACATTTCTGTATTAGGACTGTCGACTAAGAATGAATCATAGAATCGTCCTACCTGAGATTATCCGTGAATTTCTGACCACTGTATATAGTTTCAAGGCAGTTACTTATTCTACAGTCCTACAAAATTGGTTTAATTCTAAAATTTTAATTTATCGATAAATGAAAAACCATAAAATACAAAGTACAGAAATTGATCATGCAGTTGAAATTTTTTACGAATGTAGCTTGGTAAATATCATTGCAATTACATTCAATATTTAAAAAAAAGTGTTTTTGTAAGAAAACTGACACAATTTACGAAGTATTTATTACCTCACTTTATATAATAAGCCTTATCTAAAAGTTTCACTCACCTCGGCCACTTCTACCCACGAATCTCAAGTCATTAAACTTAGCCACTTGGTTCTTCATGACGGCAGTACAATTTCGCAATTCGGCGCAATAGTTCTCATCGTTGCCCGCTTTAACTGTAACCAGAGTCCCATCTCCCACATCACCGAGCGCTACGACCTTAAAAGCGACCGGTAAAGTCTTGTTAGATCGCCAATGCGGCGGTAAAACGGTACAAACCACATGCGGACTGCCAGTCCTCACAAGTTCACCCGGATGTTCGGCTAAAAGACCATCCAGAGTCCTTTCCGCTAACATTTCGGCCGTCAAATTACTATAACTTCTTTCATATTGCCCCGTCGTAGAACTAACTTCACTCGCTAAATGCATTTTTAACACTTTTCACATCAGAGCCTTTGTTTTCTTTCTCCTGCTTCCGTGAACTGTCAGGCCGACTTCGTTCCGATTTTTCTAAAGCGCGTAAAAACTTCGAAAAGCGTCATGTTCCCTCGAATCCCTCAAACAAAAAAAAACGAAAAGTCCAATGAACCACAAAGATTGTCTTTTGATGTCTCGCCAAACTCCGCCGAAGAAGTGTAATCTTTCGTTTCCTTTGTGCTCGTGTGTTTTGATCTTGACGAATGGTTGTTCTTTTAGCGGAAACGAATGTGAAAGTTATGAAAATATACAGCACAAATGATAATGTACCCTGGACGAAAGACAATATAGACAGGCGACAGGAAGGACGAAACGCTAACAATTAAAATTAAAAGCGTTTTTATTTCAAGTGTGCAGCCGTGAACGCAGCAGGAGTCGACAGGAAGTTTTTAATTTAGATGTGCTTTTGCACACACGCGCACAAATGATGAAAAATCAGCGGGGTCGTGATTTTACAGGGTAATATGGTGGTGGTGGACCGCAGAAAAGTGCGCGAGACGCACCCCTATGCTTTTGTTGCAATATAAAAATTTTCTCCGGGACAATTTATATGCAGTTCGTGTACATATAACTATGTTTGTTCATGCATATATACACGTATACACTATTTTTTAAATATTATGCACTCTCGATAGAATATTTTATTCATTCGCTTGAAATTGATGCTTATTTTCTAGAGCATACACAATCTTCATAACCCAAATATAGTACCGTATGCCTCTTTCGATATATCCGTTTCGTTAAGTTTTCAAAACTAATATATTTTTCTTTATATATTCTTAGTTCTCGTTAATTTATTTCTGTCAATAACTCAACCAATTACTAGGATTTTATCTTAACTTCTAAGAAAATTCTTCTTATTAACTATTAATTAATACAAGTTAACAATAACCTCATTACACTCTGTCCTGCATCATCGTTATCCTGCAAACTTATTTGTTTCCATTTCGTTGTACGTATCTTAATACATCACAATATTCGTACTTCTTCCTCGCGAATGCATTTCTACGATCGTTCCTATTTTTTAGTCCCCTTAGAATAACTATATTTCGACTGGAGGGTATGATATAGTGAGGGGTGAATTACGAATATTTGACAGTCGGCGCACGTTTGGTCCAGTTAACTATGAATGTAACGAGTAGGGAACTGCTAAAATCAGCTGATTTCTGATTCATCTATCCGATTCACCCTCTTCGTTGTTCATCCCCTTCTTTTATTAATCGACATCGTCTCACTCAGACGTTGCTGGTGTCAAATTCTTGAATAGTTTCCATTCGTATTTCTTCCTCTTATTAATTAACTGCAACAGATATGAAATTATGAAACGTTTTGTAAAATTGAGTGTTGGATAATTAAAATAATTTACAGAACTTCTTAAATAATTTCAAATTACATTTCAGGGATTAGAAATAGCTACACTAGGTTAAGGGTTTTAAAACTGGGAAATTGTTTATTTCGAATTTCAAGAAACTCCTAACAATTTTTTTAACTCCATTTAATCAGCAAACTATCATAGAGTAATAAACTATTAATTTGACATTAAATTGATTCTTTTGAACCCATCCATACAATACTAATACACTGCTCAAAACAATTAGAGGATATTTGGAAAAATGATAATAGAATAAATAAATAAGAATGTAGCACCTCCTAAATATTTTTATATTTAACTACGTTTTTAAATAAGAAACCGACCACATTGACACGTTTGAACTTATTCGCGCATATTATAAAGCTACTAATGCACTAGAGTGAATGAATATCATTAAATGAATACACAATTATGAGACTGTATAAGAAGTTTTATTGATAAAATGACGAAAAATCTATTGTTAATAATGTGTACGATCTCCACGAATGACAACAAAGGTTTGGCATCTCATCGGCATTGATTCAATCAGGGCATCAAAAAATTCTTGCGAAATATTATTCCATTCCTCTATCAGAGCAATTTCAAGTTCCTGAAGTGTACACGGTGGCATATTCCTTGGTGCAACACTTCCTAAGGCATCCCAAGAATGTCCGATAGGATTTCCATCAGGAGCATTTGCTGGCAAGTCCATTCTATTGATTCCCAATTGCTCAATCCAGTGGTTCATGATGTTTGCTCGATGTGAACGAGCATCATCATCCATTAAAAGAAATCTCACCCATAGCGCCAGCGTACGAAAGAACAATGGGTCTTAAAATTTCATCCAGATGCTACATTTTTTCGAGATATTCCCAATTTCTCCCAATATTTCAATACATTTCGAAGAAAAAATATTTTTCCACGTTAGCAAAATATTACTTTTCGTTTGAAAGTACATATCAAAATAAAACGCATTCCTACGACTCATTTTAACGCACAAAAACAAGAGAATACTAAATCGAGATAATGGATATATGTTCTGCTCATCCATAGAGCATTTTTAATAATTAATTATAAAATAATGTTGCCCAATTATTAGATCGAAAAAATAATAGTTTATTAAACATAAAACAAATATTCAGAAGTTTTTTCCTTGAGCTATTTTAAGATTTTTCGTCCTCGAATGCTTTTCGGGAAGACGTTTTGTTTAGAAGATACAGAGCGGTAAAGGTTTTTGAAAAGAAAACAATACTTTATTAAAATACGATACGAGATCAATTTTGACAGCTTTCAAAGAGAGAAATAGACAAGTCACAATGGAAACGTAGTCACCAATGAATAAAACCTACGGCTAAACTAATCGTGTTTTCGAAATCTGCACTAACAACGTATGGCTGCAAATAATATCCGTTTTTCTAATTACGAGTAGAACGCTGTAAAAAGTAAAAACGAATTTTTCTTTTATTAATGCTGTCGTAAATTTAGTTGAAACCCACGTATAGTGTTTCTTTATTTTGTTAATAGTTCTTATCAATTATTTGTTTAAAGGTCTCTACCGCGTATATTGTTGAGTTCCCTTGAACAATCTCTTTCTGGTCTTCACTGATTCTTTTTTCTGCATATTCTTGTATTCTTTTCTGCAGCGGTATTAATAACACCTACATATATGTGGTATCTAACAAAGTTATCTTTCTATAATTTCCACATTCCAATAAATTTCCATTTTTAGTAATTGGTACTATTATTCTAGATTTCCATTGTTAGGCATTGATTCCTGTCTACATATCCGAATTATTAATTCATAAATTCTAAAAGTGATTTTAATGGAGCCCGTGGTTGATTATCTTAATCACTGAAGGTTGATATATAACCCCTCTCCACATTAATTTTGGTATTTCGACAACTAAGTTGTCATCATCAGCAAATAATTAAACAGTGTCGCACCTGAAAAACTACCTCAAAACGCACACAGTGTGCGTTTTAGCTTTCAACTGTACAGATCATGTGTGGAATTTGTTTCGTACGGCTATTTTGCGTAGTCGAAATACGTATACAGAATATGAAAATTAATATTGAAAGGGGTTATATAGTATATCAATGGTTAAAATAAAGTCTAAAGTTTAATACTTGTGCTCTATTTCTTATTACCTCGTTATTCTAGTAGCTTTTTCTTGTTTTAGCTTATTTAGTAGCTCTATAAACTTTTCCTTTGATGGTCCTGTAGGCTCTATCTCTCTTTCTATTTTTATGTTCATATATATTCCTCTTCTGATTCGTATTCTTTCTCTTCCTGGAAATAATTTCCATGTGTTTTTCCCACTCTTTACTCTTTCAAAATCCCCGCAAGACGTCTGCCTATTGTATTTTATTAAATACCCATAAAATTTAACCTTGTTTCTTTAAACTTTTATTCTTTTTATTTTTTACTAACTTATCTTTTGTCATTTTTCTTTTGTCTTTACACTTTTCATTGTGACTTTCTTTGTTAGTTCTTAGCTACTACTACTAATTTTGCCCTTTTTTCCTGTCTTATGTGCTTTCACAATCTCCGTCAAACCGTTCGTTCCGAACTTTGTTTTCATTTAGTTTTATTGTTCTTTTCTCATTATTTTAATTATTGCATTTTCTTCCACTTTTCTTCTGTACTTTCGCTTACATACATCTAATCCTTAAATTACGAAATTTATAAAGTGCAAAAGAAGAAAAACTAAACATTTTTAAAATCGTATCTTCACTACAAGAAGTAATAATTGATTTGTGCGAAACATTATGAACAGTAGAAGGAAACGTAACACGGGTGCGTACTGCGCGGAACTAATAATGACCATGGCTGGCATATTTCAAAATTTTGATTGCAGAATATCAAAGAGGACGTCAACTATTATTTCGTTTTTTTGTTCTGACTATGTAGGTGACACTAATGACAAACAACGCTAACACTTTTATTAAAAAAATGTAGATATGGAAAATGGTATTACGAATATTAAATGCGAAACACAGACATTGAAATTAATCTTATTTTATAGGAATTACAAATCTTAAAATTTATCTTTCAATGAGTTAAGATCTGTACTGTTATCTTTTCAAATACCTAAATTCTTGAATTCCAGTATAAAAGTATTATTTCGAATGTATTCACCTACCTTAAGAGAACCTGAGCAAACATAAAGTAAATACCCTATTTTGAAAAACGATCTCAACTGAAAGCTTTTAATGTAAGTTCATCTTTTTCATTTAACTACTTTTTTATTCAGAATGAATTATGTACATACATTTCAATATATTACTAGGGAGACACTACTACAAACATAATTTGACGTATTTAGATCCAATATATGATATTCAATAAAAATATTACAGACAGACATCTATTTCTACATCAAATATAACTTATGTGAAATGCAATAACGTCTGAGATAATAAGTAAAAGCGAAAATGCATTAAGTCCACTCAATTCGTTCCTGAAAAACTTAAAAACTTAGTATTAAACTTTATCATTTTAGGAAATAAGGAAACTAGAAGCAAAATATCTTTCAAATATAATCAAATGCTTAATTATCTTAAATGTTCAAATGAAGTGACAGCAAAATTGATTACTTTGAAGGTGAAATACATGCTTCAATTTTAAAAAACATATGCTGCCATATTTAGAAAGAACACTAAAGTATATCCAATTTGATTGTGGACTGAATAAATGTTGATGCTCCAAACTTCATATTAAGACGAATTAGAAAAAACTATGAAGGAAGGAAGAACATATGTATACATCTATAATTTATAGATCTAAGAAAGGTTTTTCATGAAACTAAAAAATAATATGGAGCACGCAGAGAGGAATATCCGAAGCAATAATAAATGGTATACAGCGTCTTTACAGGAAAGCCAAATATATTGAGTCAAGTCGAGTGACCTTAAATATATGTGGTAACACCAATCTACGAGAACATATTTAACACAGTTGATGGGAGGGAATTTTCTAAATCTCTCTCGCCCGGCGAGTCAATTCCGAAGCAGTTACAGCTGTTCGCCCGGCGTGGAAACCTAAAGCCCGCATGGGCTTCCAACCACAATCCCCACGAACCTTTCTCAAGCTTTTGAGCCTAGAGAAGGAGCCTCCGGGGTCTTCCAACTCCTACGGTATCAGTTTTAACCGTCATTAGGAGAACCGTGCATAATGCGAGTATGTTTCAATTTCGTCACCTGTCATCAGTGGCTTGATGAACCAAATTCGGCTTCGTGGAATTACCAAAGCCCAAAAACAATACTAAGGCACACACAAGGTACCGAGGGTAAGCATCCCTACGTACCAATTATTGGAGTCAGAAGGCAGAGCGGTACATAAACCTGATTTTTATTTAATACAGTATTAAATAAAGCAGTAAAGAAGCAAAAAAAAAACAACCAAATTTAACGAGATGGGTTACTGGAAAATGAGCGAAATCAAACTAATAGAGTTATGCTACTCGAATGACATGATATTACTAACTTAACACGATGGAACTCTAAACATAAACCTAAAAATGTACAGAAAAATAAATATGAACGAAAGTGTAGAAAAGACAGAAACCGTGATACATACTTGGTCGGCTGAAAAGTCCTCGGTCTGACACATAGATGGCGTTACTGTTATTAATTCCATATGTTTTTTAGATAGTACTAACCTTCAAACGAAACGTGTCAAAATTTGACAGCAATCCGACCATTAGTTACTGAGATATTGCGTTAAGAGTGAAGCTACTTTTGTTATTTAAAAAAATAGAAAAACAAGAATTTCGTGTGCTGATAAAGTACTGCTTTTTGAAGGGAAAAAATACCGTTGAAGCAAAAGCATGGCTTGATGAGGAGTTTCCGGACTCTGCGCCAGGAAAATCAACCATAATTGATTGGTATGCTAAGTTTAAACGTGGTGAAATGAGCACCGAAGACGGCGAACGCAGTGGACGACCAAAAGAGGCTGTCACCGACGAAAACATCAAAAAAGTTCGCAAAATCATTTTAAATTACCGTAAAGTAAAGTTGATCGAGATAGCTGACATCCTAAAGATATCAAAGGAACGAGTTGAACACATCGTGCATGAATATTTGGGTATGCGGAAGCTCTGTGCAAAATCGGTGCCGCGCGAGCTCACATTCGATCAAAAACAACAACGAGTTGATGATTCTGAGCTGTGTTTGAAGCTGTTAAATCGTAATAAAACCGAGTTTTTGCGTCGATATGTGACAATGGATGAAACATGGATTCATCACTACACTCCAGAGTCCAATCGACAGTCAGCCGAGTGGACTGCACGCGATGAACCGGCTCCAAAGCGTGGAAAGACGCAATAGTCAGCTGGAAAAGTAATGGCGTCAGTTTTTTGGGATGCGCATGGAATAATTTTCATAGATTATCTTAAAAAGGGCCAGTCCATCAACAGCGACTATTATACAGCGTTATTGGACCGTTTGAAGAACGAAATCGCAAAAAAACGGCCCCATATGAAGAAGAAGAAAGTGCTGTTTCACCAAGACAATGCACCGTGTCACAAATCAATGAAAACAATGGCCAAATTAAGTGAATTGGGTTTCGAATTACTTCCCCATCCACCGTACTCTCCAGATGTGGCCCCCAGCGACTATTTCCTGTTTGCAGACCTCAAGAGAATGCTCGCCGGGAAGAAATTTAGCAGGGATGAGGAGCCTATTTCGAGGCTAAAGACAATTCGTACTACAAAAATGGTATCGAAAAGTTGGAAGAACGCTATAATCGGTGTATCGCCCTCGAAGGCAACTATGTTGAATAATAAAATCGAATTTTGCCAAAAAACTGTGTTTTACTATGGTTGACCGGGGACTTTTCAGTTCGACTGTTATACGTATGTGAGGGAAAACAATTGATCGATGAGAAAAATTTAAATATTTAAGTTAAATTGTATCAGAAAATGGAAAAATTTAAGAAGAAATAAATGGAAGAAGGAGGGAAGTTATTCACTATAATAAAAAATATTGAATAAGAGAGGAATACCAAAAAAGCTGAAAATACGAGCTTGTAAAAGTGGTGTAACACCAATTATTACATATGGAAAGAAACGTGAGCACTGACTAAAAGACAGATAAAACAAATAACAGCGACGTAAATGAGGTTCTAACGAAAAAACACAATAAAACAAGAAGATGGCGATTTAGAAACACAATGATTACAAAGCAATTAAAAATAAGAAAAAAATAGATTACGTTTGTATGGACATGTAAAAAGAATATTGTCAAACGAGTATTTGAAGCAAAGCTTGAGCAAAAGACATCAACTAAGAAAATCCAGATACAAGAGACACGAGAAGCAAACCTAAAATGAAATCGTCAAAATGGAACTCTAAACAAAGTCACCCAAGATCAAAAAAAAAGGAGAGAAATTTCGAGACGGACCCCAACTCAGCTCCTATCCAGCCTTAAGCCTTCACGAGTAAATAGTCTCTAGGATTAAGTATGTAATACTGTACTATATCTACAGTTTAAAAACGGCAAATTAAATTTCAAGAATACAGAAAGAAATAACAACAATTAAATGTTCAAACTAATGTTAACTAGCGATCAGAAATCTAGTCGTATAAATATTTTAAAAGATGTGCATAAATTGGAATAATATTGGTAAATTTCGTGTAATTTACCATATCTTTTTATATTCATAACCTAACGTAATTAAACTATAATAAATTGCTTCATTCAGTAATTTAAATCAAGATATACTTTCAAAATACATTCAAATACTGTTACAATTGCACTAATCTTGAATTTCCATCCAAATTATTTAAAACTGTGGTATCTATCGTATTTTCAATGTATCTTATAATGTTAATTAAAAATTAGCGATTGTTACCAATTTAAACATACACTACCTGAACAAATAAGTAAATAATTTGATAAAAATAACCCTCTACCAAATTGATATAGTTTAAGTTCAAAGAGCATTGATTCTGATGATTTAGAAAAAATACCAAACTTCATTTTATTAGAAAAGTTATATTACGAGAGTCATTTTAGTTGACAATCATCTCAGTCGACTATTTAATTATTTAAAATTTGGTTATCTCCATGTTCATTACAGCATATAACGACTTAATAAACTATGCCGATTACTTCTAAGTATATAATTTGTTTAATTAGCCACAAAATTTCAAATTGATATGACTAAGGTTCAAAGTGTACCATCTCTGATGATTTAAAAAAATTAATTAAATGACGAATTGGAATAAAAATAATAAACTTTTATTATAAAGGCTATCGCATGTCAATTAATTATTTAACTATCTAAAACCAGGATGTCTTCATGTCCACAGCAACTTGCAATTTACATCTACTTAAAAGACTATGCTAATTACTCTCAAATATAATCTTTTTTCGAAATGGAGAGCGAAAAGGACCTTCTTCTAAATTGGAAAAGCCGAGGTTTAAAGAACAATTACTAATTAAATAATAGTTAATTAAATACTGAACTTTGTTTTATTAGAAAAGACACGTTAGATAAGAATTATCCACACCTCAGTCAACCCCATTGAATTATTTTATTATCTTCATTGACTTACAGCTATTTAAAAAGCTGAACCGATTTCTTCCAAGTACAGAATTTTTGAAAATGAGGAACAAAATAACTGCTTTCCAAGTTGATATGACTGAAGTTTATAAAGTACTAACTCTGATATTTTAGAAAAATCTAATGAAAAGACAAACTGAGAAGCGAAGAGAATCTTCTTCTAAATTAGTAAAGCAGAGACCTAGAGCACAATTTTTGATAACTTGAAATAGTTAATTAAATACAAAACTAGAAAAAAAATAATGTACTTCGTTTTATTACAAAAGTTATGCTAGGCGAGACCTATTTAGTTATTTAAAATTCTGTTATCAGCATGTTCGTTGCAGTTTACAACTACTTAGCTATGTCAATTATTGCCAAGGATATAATTTTTTTAAATGAGGAAATAAAGTGACTGTTTTCCAAGAAGATCAGAGGACACCATCATCAACTTCAATGATTTAGAAAAATCTATTTAAATGTCAAACTAGATTATAAATAATAGACTTTTACTGCAAAATCCATCACATCTCAATCACTTAAATATTAAGCATTAAGATATCTTCACATCCATCAACTACGACACCAACTTGCAATTTACAATGGCTTAAAAGATTATACTTATTGCTTTCGAATATAAGCAATTTTTATCCAAATTAGGAGCAAAGAGAGCCTTATTCCAAGTTGAGAAAGCTGAAGTCTAAAGTTCTGATGATTCAAAATAGTTATTTAAAGACGAAACTAGAAGAAAAATAATGAACTTCATATTTTCAGAAAAGTCACGTTAAGTGAGAATTATCCCCATCTCAACCAACCATTAAAATATGTCAAATTAGAATATTTTCATGTTTATTGCATTTGAGGAACAAAATAACTGCTATCCAAGTTGATATGACTGAAGTTTAAAGAGTACTAACTCTGGTAATTTAGAAAAGTCTAATGAAAAGACAAACTAGAATAAGAATGGTAAACTTTTACTAGAAAATTCGCTCCATCTCAATCAGTCATATAGCTGTTTAAAAATTAATTCCTTTATGTCAATTAGCTACCACAATTGTGCGATTTATAACTAGTCATGCTAAATACTTTCGAACATAATCTTTCTTTTTCAAAATGAGAAGTAAAGAGAATCTTATCCCAAATTAGTAAAACAGAAATCTAGAGCACAATTTCTGACGACTTGAAATAGTTAATTAAATACGAAACTGGAATGAAAATAATATACTTCGTTTTATTACAAAAGTTTTGCTAGGTGAGAATTATCATCGTTTCATTCGATCATTTAATTATTTAAAATTCTGTTATCTCCATGTTCATTGCAGCTTACAACTACTTAGGAAGCTATATCGATTATTTCTAAGCTGATAATTTTTAAAAACGAAGAATTAAAATAACTGTTTTCCAAGTTAATATGACTAAGGTTCATAGAGTATCGACTCTGATTGTTTTAAAAAATCTAAATGTCAAACTAGAAAAAAATTTTTCTACAAAATCCATTAGATCTCAATCACTTAACTATTTAACATTAGGACATCTTTATATCCATCAGTTACGATACCAACTTGCAATTTACAATGACTTAACAGATTATGCTTATTGCTTCTGAATATAATCAGTTTTGATCGAAATGATGAGTAAAGAGAGCCTTATTCTAAATTGGTAAAATAGAGGTCTAAAGTATAATTTCTGATGAATTGAAATAGTTATTTAAATATGAAACTAGAATACAAATAATGAACTTAATTTTTTCAGAAATGCAACTTACAACTTTTGAAAACGATATGCTGATTACTTCCAAGTATATAATTTTTAAAATGAGGAAAAAAAATAACTATTTTCCAAGTTAATATAATAAAGTTATATGATAAAGTTCAAAGAGTACCAACTCCAATGATTTAAAAAAAATCTAATTAAATGACAAACTAAAATAAAAATAATGAACTTTTTTTCAGAAAAGTCATGTTAGGTGAGAATTACCCTCATCCCAATCAATTCCATTATATTCGATTACATAAAATAAGGATATCTTCATGTCTATTGCAACTTACAACTGTTTAAAAGTTATGCTGATTACTTCGAACTACATAATCTTTAAAATAAAGAATAAAAATAAGTGTTTTCTAAGTTAATGACTGAGTTATGACTGATAAAGTTCAAACGATTACCTACTCCAATGATTTAAAAAAATCTAATAAATAAAAAACTTTTATTAAAAAAGCTACTCCATCCCAATCAGTCGTTGAACTATTTAAAATTAGGATATCTTCATGTCTATTAACTACCAAATCGACTGTAATTGACAACTATATAAAAGACTATACTAATTAATATATTTTTTTCGAAATGAAGAGCAAAAAGAAACCTTCTTCTAAATTGGTAAAATCGAATAGAATTTCCGATGATTTAAAATAGTTAATTAAATACGATACTAGAATAAAAATTATATGCGTTTGAATCGACTATTTGATTATTTAAAATGAGGACATCTTCATGTTCATTGCAGCTTACAGATGCTTAAGAAGCTGCTAATTACTTTCGAAATACATTTTTTAAACGAGGAACAATAATAATTCTCTTCCATATTGGCATGACCGAAATTCAAAGAGTATATCGATGATTTAGAAAAATCTAATTAAAGGACAAACTAAAATGAAAGTAATAGACTTTTACCTCGAAAGGCATCGCATCTCAATCAATCATTTAACTATTTGAAATTAGGATATCTCATATTAGTAATTTACTACACCATCTTGCAGATTACAATTACTTAAAAGGCTTAAAGTTTTTTGTAATGAAGGTATTACAGATGCGTTTTTATTGTTATTTTTATTAAAAGTTCTTAATATTTAATGAATAAGCATATTTTCGCAGGAAACCCAGAATTCAATTTTTGAAAATATAAATGAACTAGATGATTTTACAAGAGAAATATAAATATTTGTTCAATTTCATTTAGTAAAATAACTTTCTAATAGAACAAAGTTTCTCTGAAGTTCTCTATGGCTGAAAGTTAACAAATAGCAAAACAAAATCTGAAGACTGTTTCAATCCAATTTGAAATACTTAAATATAGTTAATAATAAATAATAAATTAATATATATCTCGGCGATCGAGAGACATGTTTTTAATAGAAAATAAAACTATAAACATTGCTTCTGTTTTATAGGAAAAATATCCATATGACATATGCAAATTTAACCTGAGAATTGAACTGGCTTTAAAAATATTTATTATTATCTCTATATATAGTGGAATAATATGATATACTTAAACACTTCCAGATATCATACAATTTATGTGTTTTTAATATAAAATAAAGTCAACCAAAGACATAAACCTCTCCATAGTTCCCTATTCGCTGGTCTTTTGTCGAAGCAAATACGCCCACGAATTATGTTACACCCTGTATGACATTCTATATAATAATGCAATTTACTCTATATTTTACTACTATCTAATTGCTTTCTAGTATAACGATAGAATCGCAATTAATAATTACAAAAAAATGTAGCTGCAATATTTAATATGTTTTCAAAAAAGTTTGGAATCATTTAACTCAATAAAAGACTGATTACAAATACGTTACTATCGATTCATTTCCGCGTTTACACAAACAAAATATTTTCTTAGAAAGATGCGCAAACCGTAGCTTGCGACACTATGACTTAATTATTTTATGTGAGTTCATTACTAGTTACTAGTTAGATTAAGTTTGAAATCGATGTATATGTTAATTATTAACTAATAAAACACAATGAAACCTATGTAAATCAAAATATTTACAAATGCGTATGTATATTCTATTTCTTACATTAAATGGATACATTAAAAGAAACCAAACTCTCAAACTATGCAAATAA
This sequence comes from Dermolepida albohirtum, assembly GCA_031893035.1. Lineage (NCBI taxonomy): Eukaryota > Metazoa > Arthropoda > Insecta > Coleoptera > Scarabaeidae > Dermolepida > Dermolepida albohirtum. Next base: position 53,567 of record JAVIWB010000625.1, read on the forward strand.
ATCGGGACAAGAGAGATAATTACCTATTATTAAGGAAAATAATCAAATTAGCAAATAAACCACAGTGCGTAGCGTAGCATTCGACGAGACAGAAAATAACAAACAACTGAAAAACTAACATAAGTCGCGGAATAAAAAACAAGAACGGTACGTATCACGGTATCGACGCACAATATGCACGACAGAGCGCGCTTTTTCGTAAAGTTCTTTTCGCGACGCGAGGCGACCTGACATTAAGAAATAGTATAAAAGTGCGTCGTGGGGTATTCGCGGGACGTCTGGGGTTTAGGGGGTCCGCAATGGAGTGAGGAAATGGGCGTGGCATGTTGAGGTAGACCGACACCACCGTCTTCGCCACCAACCAGGAAAGACGCTGGATTTTTACCCTCAAACCAGCGTCGTTTCTTCGAGGTTTACCAAAACCTACGACGCAAGCGCCCCGACGTCTTTCGCCTTTTTTACCGCAACGCTCTCTTTCTTGGCTACGGGTCGACCGCTTTTGGCCTCTCGCTCGGAGCTTTCTCCTAGACGTCTTGAAGATTTTTTGCTCGTATCTCTTTCTCGCCAACTCCTTAGATTGTATCTCATCTTTGTACAACGCTTGGATCTTATATTTTCGGTGACACGTCAATAGATAGCGCTAGAGCGTCGTCCTTCTTACATCCCTTTCATACACACAACCCCTGCATACTGATGTCTCTATTCTCGCACATTGCATAAAGGTAAGAAACAGATGACATTTCTCCTTCAACTGATGTGCTCGCTTTGGTGAAAGGATAGCCCCGCATTTTTTTTGTCTTTTCTGTAAGAAAGTCGTTTTTGTTTAAAAAATTTATACTTGTCTCAGGGTTTTTGTTTATGAATTTTTAAGACAGAAAGGTAATTTGTCGTTTCTATTTTTCGTTTTCCTCTGTTGCCGCTGTTTTACGTTTCCTCTTGTTTCTTGAATTTTCGTTTTGATATGCATATACATCGCAAGTGCTGAAAGAATTACCTTCATTTCTTATTCAGAGAGTGCGACTGAATGTAGTAAGGAATATTCGCTACGGTTACTCATTTATTTGAAATTTACATAAAAAATCAAAGGAAAGGTCCTTTATGGATAGATTTTTCTTTAAATTAAGAAATACGGAGCTACATTTCAAAATATGTACAAATGATTTCAGAACTACTGCGTATTAATGAATTTAGTTAACGCAAAAACACGCTAAGAAATTAATTAATTTTGAAATCGTTCTTAAATTATTTTACAATGTAACTCCGAAGTCCAAATGAAGTGATGCATTGACTGGAAAATAAAGTTAAACAAAACAAAAATAAACGCAATATTAAGAACTCCCTAGAATACTCACATCAGAATAAAAGAGGAAATGAACAGCAAAAGATCGAAGAGTAGAAGCAGAACTAAACCTACTAGAAAACTATATTTCAACCTGAATAATCGAAATGTTTTATATGAAAAGATATTAGCAACATCGAAAAAAAAAAATATGAAACTCTTTCCATTTACGAACTCTAATATGCTATTGGCGTCTAAAGAAAAAACAAGAACTCTACCATTTTCTTTGGTGCAAATCAATGGCAATTAACATAAAGTTAAAAAAGTAAGTTAAAATGTAAAATATGAATGTTCTTAAGAAGTCTGTTCTGTTAACGAGACTTCAGAACGGTTGGACTATTTGAAAAATTGTGGATGAACCAAACATTAGTAGAAGTCCAACATCGCTAATCAAAAACCAACAAATTTTATGAGAGAGAACCCCTGCAATATCCCTATTAAAGCAAAAGAAGAAACGGCTACACTAACGAATATGATTTTGAAAACAATTACCACCATTTTGGGCTTCTTGGGGTCAAAGAGTACGAAAAATGGCAAAATTTTTTTGCACAAAAACGACACATAACCTAGACAATACAGACATGTTTTGTAAGCTAACCTCAAAAGTGTTATCATTGTCAATAGCATCATGAAACTCATTACAAAATGCCACACGTTTCCGTTTGTCATCGGGATTAAGAGCTTATAACAACTGTAACTTGTACGGCTTCATAACCAACCGACGTATCAAAACACGCCAAATTGTTGTTGTAGGCAGTTGTAACTCCCGACTGGCACGACAAGTTGATATTGAAGGATTACGTTGGAAAGCAGTTTGAATTCGTGCAACATTTTCTTCAGAAACACGAGGACGGCCGGGACTCTCTCCTTTACATACACATCCTGTATCTACAAACTATCGATACCATCTGCGAATGTTGCACTCATTCGGGGGATCAATTTGGTAGCTCAACCTGAAACGTTTTTGCACTGTAATCACGGAATTGCACTACGCAAACTCGATAACACAAAATTATTTCTGCTACGGAATAGCCATTTTAAACATATGACGCTTACCAAGATAAACAGAAGACAACTGTCATCTAGCGGCTATTAAATAAACTAGACAATGCATTCATTTCTCCAATAGCCGAGCCGAGGGGCAGCAATCCATAGTTTGGACAAAATAATACTTTGTAACGCTGTATAAGAATTGTATACATTGAAGTTTTTTTGTTCTTTCCAACTTTTTGCAAAGCGACTTGTTCAAAGCATTAGAGAAAAATCGCCATGTACCTGTAAAACAATTACAATTAGAAACAAGATCAATAGTATAGTTCTATTGTAAAAGACGTATTTATAAATCATGGGCGAAATAAAAACTCACACTTTTGTCGAAAAAAGCCTACAGCCCATAAAAGTTAGCATTTGGATAGCACGTCATCCAATAATAGAACCAATATATTTCCATGATACAATTTTGCAGAACGATATCATATCATTGTGCAAGAACTTATTGAATAGCTTCATTATGATAAGTTGAGGAAAAAGATTTTTTCGATAAGGTAGAGCTTCAGCTGGTACTGTGCGAAGAACAGCATTTTGAATGAGTTTTATGATAATTGCATTGTTAGTCGAGGTAGACGACCATGTATGTCCACTCAATTTGACCTTTCCAGAATACTTTTTTTAGATAAAATTAAAGACAATATTTATAAGAGTAAACATCATAATTAAGACAAATTAATAAAAAAAGTTATATACGAGATTGAGATTATTACATGGAAAGAATGAATTTATATCTACAACATCAGAGCCAGTTTCCAATATTTTTCGTAATTGTATTATTAGTTTAATGAAGAATGTTTGCTTGCGTTTTTGTTATAACAATGATTTTGAAATTTATTTTGTCAATAATTGTAATTACGAAATAAACAATAGACAAAAATAAGGATGTTGTGTTTGATTTTAATGAACAGTTTTCATAATTACATCAAAGGTGATTACAGCATAGGATGCTAATGTTATATATGTTAAATAGTGGTAAGAACTTAACCAAAAGTTGATATATTCTGTCAACATCAATCATTACCCGTTATAACTCAGAGACTTTGATCAAAATGAGGTAAGCAAAGTATAAGAAATGAAGATGCTAAGAAGCGCACAAAACTATTAGAAATAAAGAAACAACGTGATTGATACTAAAGTTAATAGAACGTAAAATTAGAAAAAAACACTATGCAGAGATCACTATGAGGGTGTGGAAGAGCAGAAACGTGAAATAAATATTAAGAAATATGTAGATCAGGAGGTAATTAAAGTGAAGAAATAATAATAAATTTGGAAGAGATGGAATAATACTGGTACAAAGTGGAACAGATACCTTGAAATAGAAAAGATTTATGAAAGCCAAACTGTAGAACCAGAACCTCAACACTGATACTATTCGGCAGATGAGATGCACAATATTTAATAATTTAACAATAAATACATTGTTACATCTGTCTATGCAATCTAGTTTTTAATCTGATCTAGTCTAATATCCTTTGGTAATGCATTTACAGATTAGTTTAATGTTTCTTCCGCTCTACCTTAGCTTGGGCCCTTTACCAAGCCTTTATTGAGCATGTAAATACAAAGTTCTTATATATATTTCGTTTTTATATGAACATAACAACATTATTCTTATTAATCTTATAATTGCAAATTCCGTCTTTCCTTCCTTCTATTTTCTAAAAGTAAGCCCAATTAAATTATTTTGTTTATAATATATATGTTGTTAATCCATCCTTCCTTTTTAATATTAACTGCTATGTCTGTAAAAATTACTATTATTTTGTCAGTCCCACTTTACTACTTACTCTTTCTATTACATATAATAGGTCTAGCAGTTTTTCTTCAAAAACAGCAATTAATGTGGTATTGGCTACGTACAGTAATTTACACAATTTCTGCTATATCTCTTTTGAGGAAGAATAATTCTGAGAATTCCTTATTAGCCCATGCTTTGGCATAAGGACTACTGCAGAAGTTCTTAATAGACAAACTTAAGCGTTTTCATCTCTTCGCTTCAGATAGAAAAGTGCTCATTTTTACCAACAGATAAAAGCAAAGTTTTTGATGTAATCCAAGAAACAAAGAAGGTCTTTGCCTAAAAATACTAGTATGAAATTTTCCAGATTCTTTTAAATCTATATCACTTCCTAAAGGGGACATTATTAACAATCAAGCAGTTACCAATCGATCGCAATAGTAAAGTATCATGTTTCGTATTCTGCAATCTCTTCTCCTGTTTACTGGAACCTATCCATTGCCGTTTATGTCGTCACTCTCTGTATTATTCAACTTTAACCACTCTCTACTGAATTTTTCATTATTTCAAGTTATTAAAACATTTGCATTAAACTTAGCGCCCCATAAACTCTTATCGTGTTTCTCTTCGACGTAATTCATTGCTCTTCTTGGTTTATAATATTAAAATGAAGTCTTTATTTGAAGAAATAACTAGTTTAGTCAAGTTAACTGCATCATATTTGATTTTAGTTTCTTCCTTCCCTAGACTCTCGTCAACGGAAGTGAACATAGGCTCTTAATTGTTCTTGTAATTTATTTTCTTCTCTTTAGTTCTGTTTACTAATTATTTTTCAACGCGACATATGCTTATTTATTTCTAAATTGCAGATACAAAAGTTCTAACTACCATTTTTATTCCACAAGCGGTAGAAATTTACTTTTGGTCGGCAAAGTAATTTCTTTGTTTTACTTTACGTAACAATCACAAAACAAATGTACATACATTTATGTAGATGCATAAATAACTTCTTTGTTTCAATATAATTTATTTATTATTTCTTAATGAAAGATTAAGAAATAAGTTAGACCGAAATACCAGAAAAAGGTAAATACTTGGAAAAATATTCTTAACGAAAATATAACGACATAAATTCTACCAGAGAAACTGTTTTTTGATTTAAATTACTGTTTAAAAGGCTAATAATATTAATAATAATAATAACGATAATAATAATTACCGTTTCTATACGGTTAACACCCATAACTTTCAGCAAAAAACGTACAGAAGAACACAGTTATATATCTCCCTATAGCAGAAGAGATGCAACCACTATGACATCAAAGCAAGTCAAAATTACACCATTTATAATTTCTACCACTAAAGTGATTCCTAAATAACTCCATAAAAGCCATAAAGAACTTGACGTCAGTTCATATATTATATTGCGAATTTCTTTTATTCTAAACAATTAATAAATAAATAATAATAAAGAAGAACTTAATTTCATCTGCGTTTTGGTATAAATATTAATAATAGTGATAATAATAGTAATATTCCTTCTTATGAAGACATAAAGCATCACAAAACTTGTATTAGTTTACCGTAATAACACTTCAGTATCAACCGCGTACAGTACGAGCTCAAACCCATATATATGGATTGAGTGAAAAGTTTCCCGGCATTAGGCTGAGGAAGTGAGTGAAATCTACACCATCGTAGTAATATTCTTTATTTCCAGCAGACGATAGCCATTTACAAGGAACAATATAATAGAGTAACGATAATTTAAACCAAAATTTAAAATAAAATAAAAATAAAGCAAATTTACAGGGAATGGCATAATATAGTGAATATATTATCCACACTAATTTAGCTAACATATAGAATACAGTAACATATTAATCTAAAATATACAATATATCACGTCAAACTGAAAGTATTCGATATACTATAAAATAAATATGTCAGAATATAATCTACTTTCGTTGATCACCACGTGAAAGATGGGTGCATTCTTCAAAATATTAGTTCTAATTGTAGGAACCACAAACGTAGACGTTCGTAGATCTCGTACTATAAAGCGAAACAGCAAAATCAATTAAGTTTGAAAAACCGGCGAGTCAATGGTATTATTTAATAAAATTAGCTAGAATTTAGAACTGGCTTGCTTCCTTATCCTTAAAAGTGAATTAATAACATGCTTCTAGACAAATTTACTGAAATCCATTCCAAAAATATCTTAGAAAACCTCTCTGCACTCTTTCCAAGATAGTTTACTAGTATAGATAATATGGATACCATGCTTACTACGAACGTTGGAAAACTACAAACATTTTAGGGTGAAGATAGTATTAAAATGTCTATAGGTGGGTATTAGAAAGCCCAAGGACACAACTGCAGCACTATATGTAGCGTAAATGTGTTTATACAACTGTAGAGCAGAATCAAACGAAATACTCAAATCCTTAAATAATATTTTAAGAGAGATTTTCATCTAACTGAAGCTGTAGGAAAACTGGATTGGATTAATAATCTTATAATATGTAACAATACTACATTTATTGTGATTTAATGAAATCTGGTTCTTGCTGCACCACACACGTATCATTGATAAATTATTTTGAAACTCATAGCAGTCTGTAAGGGTAGAAATTTTCATAAAGGATTTGTGATAATCCTCATATGCTAAGAAACAGGAATAAAGGGGAAGAGTAAAGGTCCTAAGTTAGAGCCCTGAGGAACACCTGAAGTTGAAGAGAAATGCGAGAAATGGAAACTGTTGTCGCATAAATAACAAGACCGATTACTTAAATATGAGGAAATAAGTTTCAATAAATATGGGGAAAAACCAAAGACATCCAACTTTGTCTAACGTGTGAATTATAGAGCTTTAGCGAAATCTATATTTTTAAAAAAATTTTTAAGTTTTACTGAGTAAGTTCTAAACATTGATTGCCCGTATATTTAGTTTTGATGTGTTACGAAGAAACAAAAATGTCATTATGTTCACAATATTTATTATAAGTTTAACAACTCTTCTATAGTGATCACATATACATATTTGTATGATAACAAAATTAAGAAATAAAATACATAGAAATAAAATGGACATAATTGTATCTACTTTGTTATAAGCGCAATATAAAAAATACATTCTCTGTGCAGTCTTATTTGTGAAACTGCTAGAACGATTTGTAAATAATCTCGAAATGTTAAAGTATTTTGAAGATTTCAATCGGCGATGAGTACTTGACATTTAGATACAACACCATCGTTACTACATGTATCTGTATGTATACAACTCAAAACATCGAGGACACTTCGCTGATTTCCCCGGACGCTTCCCATCAATTTTTTTCCCACACGTTCTTTTAATTTATGGGTCATTTTATACGCGACACGTCAGGAATCGACGAAGATCCATACACGGACGTGTCGACAGACAAAATCGAAACAGCTTATACATTCTATAGCTTCTTCTCTAAAGGTTATCCTCCTTTTCACGACAAAAGGGTTAAAACAAAACAAAGGAGCTTTTAAGCGGGATTAGTATAGAGAATTTCAAGAAGGATTAAACTGCAAAGGATAAAGAGGGATTCCTTGCCTATTCACTAACGGTAAAAGGAGATGAAAATAGTTTTTGAACGCGAATTATAATGTTCAAGCGCGACGAAACGAACATGGGGAAGTGCGGCTAGAAAGAGACCGACTTGTGGATATTATGTGACAAATTGCACATTATTGAAAGAAGCGTGGAGGAAGGCCAGCGCGCGAGCGGGAGCTGTGGGGAATGGGGGCACGTATTAAGAAGAAAGAGGTGCAAAATAGGGTATTTAACACGCGAAGTGATGGGGGAATTGTTTGAAAAGTTTAAGGGTTAGTCGCCTTGTTTAGAAAGTGTATATGACAACATGAAAGTTCAGGTTTATCTAAATGTAGCTATTCATTAATTTGATTGCCTATTTTTGCTACATAATAATTTAGTATTCATTTAATATATTATTAAATAAAAGAATATTATGACACGCACTGGAAAATAAAGAGATCTTATTCTAATTTAAACCGCTTTTTACTCCGTATATGTAATGCAGAAATATCGAGATCGCGGATTCAAGCCCCGCGCAAAGAACAGAAATTTTTTTTTTAATTTTTGCCTTCCATATAACGGGTGTTTTTTTAAGAGCTTGTGAAATTTAAATGATAATACAAGATAGAAATATTGTTGGAATGAAATTTTTTTTATTATAATCTGGTAGATAATTTCATGGCATTTACTTCTTAAATATTATTTCCGGCATATGTCCGCCGCGACTACGAGTTACATGGTCCATTCGATCAGTCCAATTTTTGATTACTTTTTTCAATAAATCTGGCCGTATGGCATCAATGGTGGCTTGAATATTGGCCTCCAGTGTTTCAAGAGCTGCTGGTTTGTCGGCATAAACCAACGATTTAACATAACCCCATTAAAGTAATCCAGAGGCGTTAAATCGCAGGAACGAGGAGGCCAGTGAACAGGACCACTTCTGAAAATAAAGTTGTCACCAAATTGATTTTGCAATAAATCAATTATTAAGCGCGCTCTATATCAAGTTGCGCCGTCTCGTTGGAACAAAATGTCGTCGATATTTAGCTGATTAATTTTTGGAAACAAAAATTCAGTCAGCATGGCTCGATAGGGCTCACAATTCGCCGTAACGGCAACTTCTTCCTCATTACGAAAGAAATAAGGACCGATGATGCCGCCAGCGTGTAAACCGCACCAAGCATTCAATTCTGATGAATATAATGGTGATTCGTTAACGGCTTGAGGATTGTCTTCGCTCCAAATACGGCAATTTTGCTTATTGACGTAGACATTTAAGCAGAAATGAGCTTCATTACTAAACGCAATTCCTTGATAAAAATGCTCATCTTCGGCGAGTTTCAAATGAGCCCAATCAGCAAAAATGCGACGCAAACGATGGTCGTTTGGCTTCAATTCTGGCACGAGCTGTATTTTATAGGTACGTAAGCCAAGATCCTTACGTGAAATTTTCCACGAAGTCGAAGGACAAAGGCCAACAAGTTGAGAACGACGACGAATCGACATTTCGGTGGCTTCTTCAATACTTCGCGCTACAGCAGCAATATTCTTTTCGGCACGCACATTTCTTTATCTTGTTGATGGTTTTGAATCGAGAAGAGTTAAATTAGTACGAAAACGATCAATAACTGCACGAATTACTTGCTCACAGGGCCGATTATGTTGACCGTAAAATGGGCGAAGTGCTCTATGAACTTCGCGAACAGATTTATTCTTTCGAAGTAAATTTCCACAATTTAGAAGTGTTGTTCTGGCGTTAAACGATTCATGATGACTTGCCAAACCTTACTGAACAGAAATGTCAACACAGTTTGACATTATCAGTCGTTAAACCATAGCTGTCGATATCAATATTTTTCATTCAGCTTAAAAAACAGCCATTACAATATAAGGGGTGGTTAAAATTTAGCATAACCATATTCAATTAATAACTTACCGTGGGTTTTCATTTAATAACTGTTTCGATAATGCAGTTTATAGCACATTATAAGGACCCGAACTCACTGCCTCCGTGATCTAATTGTAATTCCCGGAGAGAATGAGATTTTTCAGTTTCCTTTATTCACTATCGAATTGGTCTATTGCTCAGCTTTGTCAGTTCTAAACCTTTATTTACTTTTCATTGGTAAAGAAGCCGCTTTAATGCAAAGTTTTATTACTACAAAATGCTATGCTGTATTAGGTTTTCCAACAATACGTCTATACAAATTTCTTCCACACCTTACTGCCTTAAGCTAATCAATCCGTCCAAACTATTCTCTTCTTCACTAATAATTGCGCTATTATGTAATTCTATCCTTTCCTAAGTCTTTCCTTCTTTCTTTGAGGGAATTTAATAATGCAAGTACAAACTCTGTAGTAGAGGCCATGGTAAAGGGAGAAGTCACGACGATTACCAAGTAAACCAAGATCGTTGTTTACTATTATCGCGTCGTTTGTAATTGTGCTGATAGGAAACGAAATCACATCGAAACTCACTAATATAGTTATGTACCTTTTGGATCTGTAGTCAAGCTTTTCAAAACTTGATTTCTTTATGTACGACGTCGTCTTTCCTGCCTACAGTTTTAATAATGTTGTTAAGCATCTGGCAAGGACGTAACTCGGTGATCCAATTCTTCTCAAGATTAGACGCAAAAGTATTCCTTCTAGACAAATGGACAAAGACTAACTTAGAAAGAAGGATCTACCAATTTTTCATAGACAAAACCGCCATCGAAACTGCAGCAAAGGGAGTTATGTGTGATTCTAAAAGACGTTCTCCTTAAAATATTATCTAACGAAGGCTTTTGTTACCTAGAACATGCTGACCACTTAGAAGTCGATCCAGGGCAATATTGTTGAAGTTATCATGACGAACACAAATAGATGTAATTTCTTCTTCTATTTTCATCCTGAACTTGATAGAACTATGCTATAATCGAAGAATTCGTGAAAGTTTTCTTTTCCATGTGGCCAAATCACAAATGTGTCGTTGACGCATTGTGATCAGCATTTCGGTTTCCAATCGCTGTTGTCTATAACTTCCTTTTCGGAGGCCCCCATAAATAATCACTAGTAATAGCATGGTTCTCGTTGTTGTGTCGTTCGTCTATAAGTTATACTTAACAGGATCCATAGAATCCTGATAAAAAACGAAATCACATTGAAACTCACTAATATATGTATGTATCTTTTGGATCTGTGGTCAAGTTCGTCAAAATTTGAGTTCTTCATGTTATAATGTTGTTAAGCATCTGGCAAGGTTATAACTCGGTGATCCAATTCTGCGCAAGACGCAGAAGAATTCCTTGTGTATCTTAATATTATTCTCTTATCTTCTTCTGAGAATCGATTTCTTCAATAAATCTTTCAGCTTCTTTAAAGCCTTCTTAGTGGAATCTCGCTGGAGGTCTGGGTAGATATCAAGAGTCGGGTAAATCACCGATTTTCTTTTTATAGACTAACAATTGCCTTGTTTTTACATGCTTTCACGGCAACGATGCTGTCATCCCTCATCAGGTTTCTCAAAGCAGTCATAGTAGTCATAAATTATCGCTCAGAAGGCGTAAGTAATTTTCTTTTATAAAAGAGACTCGGCGAAAGGACGAAGACGAGTCTAAGCAAGTATACTACGGTATTCAAAACATATGCAACTCTTTAAAATGGACTTATATCCTGTATTCTTTCATATACTTACCTAAAATTGTAGCTACCGCATCAATGCAAATCGAATTTGAGTTGCATTTAATTAAATTTACGAAATCTGTTCAAATCCTAGACATTAAATCCTTGAAGTACATATAATTATTGCAAAATTTATTGGACTTAGACTTTCATTAATTGTCGTCCAAACAGCTCTCCTTTAATTGACAACACTTTTATCCCTGTTTGTACTCAATTTTTCTTCTTTCTTTGTCATTATAGCTTTCTTATAATTTTGTTTTGCAGTTTTAGAAAATGTGCGAACTCCAGTGGTAATCCATGGCTTTCTGGAACAGTTGTATATTTTAACAACTAAAAAAACAAATCCCTTGGTATTACTTAAAAACCATTTAAATCTTCGAAGGTACATTTGTGAAGTGCTAGAAATATTCCATATTCTAGTAAGACAATGCCAGTCCTCGTGTTGCAGCTATTACACTATGAATCCTACAAGAGGCATCAATATTCTCAATTGTCTTCACGATCATGCTTGGAATATGATAAGTCGAAGTTTTGGTATGCTTCATGATCCCCCAATGAACTTACAACAGCTACATTAAATCCTACAAGTTGCTTGGAATGAGCTTCCACATGAGTTCATAGAACATCTTATTGGAAGCATGCTCAGGCGAAAGCATAATGTATTTGTTTATGTAGAGAAACAACTTATTATTAAATGTTCTCTATAAACGCTATGAATTTTTCAATGAAGACCTAATCATTTACTATTCTCAACAGAGTATCCATTTGTGCAAATTTTGAATGTAAAGGGTGTTTCAAATTTCGCGTTTTTTTGAGGAATAAATAAAACACATAATTTGTATTCTCTTTCAAAAACCTTTTATTGGTAATTAAAGTATCAGTTATGATATTTATATGCGAAAAATAATATCTGCCAAATGGCCTCCTCATGCAGCTCCACAGACGTCCACTCTTTTGTTTGAAATTTCAATGACATTTTGACATAACTGAGGCTCTATCTCACCAATGACACAAATAATTTCATCTTTCAAAGCAGGAATTGATTGTGGATTGTTTTTTTTAAACATGACTTTTCACATAACCCCAAAGAAAATAGTCCAACGGTGTCAAATCACATGATCTTGTTGGCCAATTAACATCATCGTTTGTTGACATTACACGTCCAGGAAATTAGCCATCCTGCTAAAACCACATGTTCTCTAGATCAATATTCATTAGTTCAGGCCACAAAAATTTGGTTATCATCCGACTATATCGATCACCATTGGCAGTTACAGCTTCACCAACAACATTTTCAAAGACGTAAAGTCCAATTACACCACCTGACCATAACGCACACCAAACAGTAACTCGTTTAGGATGCATAGGTTTCTCATGAATAATTCGTGGATTTTCCTCGCCCCAGATACGGCAATTTTGTTTATTAACATAGCCACTAAGTTCAAAATGTGCCTCATCGGAAAACATTATTTTTTGGGAAAAATCAACTGGTTGTTCATTGATGAAATTGACAAATGAACGACTTTTAAATGATCTAATGGCTTCAGTTCCTGTGTTATTTGAACCTTGTATGGCTTCAGGGCTAATTCCTTGTGTAAAATACGCCACGTTGTTAATCCACTAAGTCCAAGATGTTGTGAACGTCGTCTAATAGACATTTCAGGATCTTCAGCAACATTTTCACGAACCAAACCAATATTTTCTTGTGAACGACCGCTACGATTATATTTTTCATTTTTTTGATCTTCCACGGAACCGGTCTCTTGAAATTTTTTGATAATTCGACTAATAGATGGACGATTATGTAAACCATAAAATTCACATAATTTTCTAAAAACTCTTTTCACAGGACGGCGATTTACATAAAATAATTCGACAATTTGATCGCGTTATTGTACCGTGTACGAAGCCATTTTTATAAATGTCATACATTACACTTTTTAAATGCCCACATACCCAGACATTTTCAGTGCGCCATCTATATTTGATTTATTCTTAAAAAAACTCGCAATTTGAAACACCCTTTATATTTATATTGGGTGATTCGTCCTTTTTGTCACATGGTATATGAAGGAAAGTAATTATCAAGTTATCTCTCGCTTGGTTCAATTTTTGTCTAAAATCCGCAACCTGTTTTCTAATTGTTTTCGAAACTAGTTCGTAAATATTTTACTAGCAATATAAAATAGAAACGTTTCAGTTACCCCTTAAAAATTTAAGTACTTTTTAATCGTAAAAATATGTATCATAATTAGATAAATTACACTCTTTTAGAAGTATAATACTCATGAATTTACATGAAATCTATCTTGAACATATTTACTTGGAATTCTTTTTTTGCTCGTCGCGTCGCCACTATAAGAGGGTAAGATTGGCAAGGCGAATTGCTCCCCAAAGACGCGTCGAGAGTTAAATGTCATAGAGAGTTTCATATGTGGGTAGTACAGTTTTATGTTTTTAATACGCGACCCTTTTCATCTCCGTCTCTCTCATATGACCGAACAGTATACTAAAACAAGAAAAAGAGCTGGTTCGAGAGAACTTTACGACTACAAAATTTTTCGCAGAGAACGAACGGGTCGGCGATATTTTGGTTTTTATGGATTTTTGGGGCTTAACTACTAAAGCGGTGGCGTGTAACGACTTTCTTAAATAAAAAGGGTAGATTAAAAAAGATGAAAGAGGACGTCGACACACACATGTCTCCCTTCGGATGATATACATATATTAAATCGTTCTAAATTACTATTTAAGTGCTGGAAGTAAATATAAAATATTTTTGTGGACACCGTGTGATCGAAGTTCCAAATAAATTTTATTGAATATTCAACATTTTGTTATTGAAAAAAAATAACAAAAATTTGTAAAATCCAATAATTTAAAGTTCAAGTTCAATACACATTGTTATTCCAAATTAAATCTGGATTATTGCAAACAAGTATACTGAGTCCCATTTTATATTATATTTATGCAGCTAACATTCTTATTAAATTAAGTGTTGCAGCAGCCACATTTATACTAGGTACGGTAATTAAATAACGAGACTGGTATGAGAAATGTTATTTATTGCAAATAAACTTATATTTGGCTTTTATTCCCCTCAACATTCTCTAATTCGCTATCTATAGACCGCAGTATACGTGTCTTCCATTGTTCACAACTATGCTATAGTTCATCAGTTGTCAGCTTCTTCAACAACTCCGCCGTTTTTGCTTTTACAAGTTCAATCCCTTTAACCCTACGATGCATACCCTACTTTTTCTACGAGAACACACACCCGGGATACGTTTGTACCTACTATCTTATTTTGGGGTTTTCCAATGTTTAAATAATTCAATTTCATTTTTTTGATGCGTATATATATATATATACATAAATTTTACAAATGTTTTGGTTTTTGTTTCATGCAAATATTCTACCTGGCTCAAGAGATATAGGCAAAAAAGGTCCCGGGCATGGGATAGGCAATTGCTGTTTTTAATATTACTGACGAATGAAGAACAAAATTTATATGTACATATATATACATATATTACCAATGTTCTAGTTTTTGTTTCATGCAAATCTTCTACCTGGCTCAGGAGATATAGGCAAAAATGAACAAGACATTCAGTTGAATGAAGTTCCACAATCTGATGTTGAAGACGATCTCGAAATTGAGAAATGTGAAGAAGCAGATTTAGCTTACAATGTCGACTCTGATGATGAAGAGCATGAAGTGGATGATGAAGATTATACCACTTTCTGTAAGCAGTGAAAAATTTATAACACGTGATGGTACTGAGTGGAAGAAACAACCAAACATCCATCGTCAAGTTCTTCGCCAGAGTATTGTAAGAGAACGATGCGGTCCATCTAGGAGCACCGAAATGATGTCAATAGAAAATACATTCAAATGTTTTATGAGCTTGGAAATGGCGGATATAATTACGCGTCACACAAACAAAAAAGCAAAAGCAGCGTATAATGCTTACAACACAAGGCACCCCGATGCAATTCCTAAGTCATGGAAGCCCCTGAATGTAGCAGAGTTGTATGCATTTTTCGGCATACTTATTACGACAGGCGCAAACCATAGCAATTCAGAAAGTGTGCGAGATTTGTGGAATGTCAAAAGTTATCCTCTATATCGCACCACGATGGGAGTCAACCGTTTTTGTTCAATATTGCGATTTATAAGGTTTGACGACGCAAATACCAGAGCTGCACGCGCACAAACAGATAAAGCAGCACCGATCACTGAGTTGTGGCTAATAATGAATTCCAATCTTCATGCACACTACAAGCCGAGTGAAAACTTAACAATTGATGAACAATTATTTCCTTTCCGTGGACCCACACTGTTTACACAATACATACCATCAAAACTTGCTAAATATGGTATCAAAGTTTGGTGGATTTGCGACGCCAAAAATGCATATCCAATGCACGGTCAAATTTGTACTGGCCAAGCAGAGTCCGGAAGGGAAACGAACCAAGGGGAACAAGTTGTGAAAGATTTGGCTAGCAGATTCAAAGGAAGTGGAAGAAATATTACAATGGACAATTTTTTCACGACGTTGCCAGTTGCAGAACTTCTTCTCACCTGGAACCTAACAATCGTAGGAAATTTGCGCAAAAACAAAAAATATATTCCTGCGAAAATGAAGGCATACAAGGACAGGCCAATTGGTTCATCATTATTCGGCTTCAGAAAAAATATGAAGATGTGCTCTTACGTTCCACGAAAAAATAAATCAATGACGCTTCTTTCGTCAATGCACTATGGCGGAGATATAACTGACGGTGGGAAGCCTGAAATCATTGAATTTTATAATATGACCAAGGGTGGCGTTGATAAAATGGACCAAATGTTGAGCGAATATCCTACACAACGACAGACGAAGCGTTGGCCATTGTCATTATTTTTCAACATGTTGGACATAACGGCTCTTGCAGCGTATATAGTATATCAAATGAACAACCCCATGCTGCTTGCTAAATCAAACAGTCGTAAACAGTTTCTTCGCAGCTTGGCTGAAGCATTATGTATGCCAATTATTGAAGAACGTGCACTAAATCGGCAAGTCACACGAAATTTCTCGACTAAAATAGCGATTGAGTCGTATTTCAACCGACAGCTGGAATCAATTTTGAACGCGAAACCATCAACATCTGCCGCAGCCCCAAGCCCAAACCTATCAGTGGTTCCTGCTATTTATGTTATGCCCAAGAAGCAAAACGGCGTAAAAAACCCGAAAGGTGTGCGGCAAATGTAAGAAGCCAATGTGTCTTGACCATTCAATCACCAATACCGACTGCATAATATGCAACAATAATTCATATTTATAATATATAATTTAGTACTTTTCATTTTTAAAATAAAATAATATAATTTAAACATACTTTAAAACTGTTTGTTGCCTTTTATTTTGACATAAACTGGTGTGGTACAAACGTATCCCGGGTGTGTGTTTACGTAGGTGTCGACTTTGGAAGCTCGTAGCTCCTAAGCCACCGATCCAAATTGGATCAAATAACCTTTAAACGATTAAAAATCTTTTATATTTCCTAGATTCAAAATCTTTGTGCCCTAGCTTTAGTCGTTTCTGAGTTAGAGCACTGCAAACTTGCAAGTGGATACATTTGTACACTGGTATGCGTTCTAGGGTTAATGCACTTTTTACTTTCGGGAACAGGTGAAAGTCACATGGTGCGAGATCTAAGGAATACGGAGGATGATCAAGCACAGCAATCTGCTAGAAACTGCTTCACAGATAGATCGTTGTCAGCCCAAACTTTTGTCATGTTTAATGTATAATGCAAAATATGCCTTACTGTTTCTTTGTTAATATTTACCATATCGACAATCATCGGAATGCCCAGACGTCGGTTTTTCGGCACAATTTAATTTTGTTATAAAATATACTCAAATATGTCACGGTATTGTCACTGCACAATAACATTCATTAGGTTATACTAAATCTGTCGTTGGCTTCGGGTTATGACGATATTCCGAGTTTTCTTAAAGGATACTGCAAAATGATTCTTTTTCCCCTATAACAATAATCTTTAGTTTATCATTAAAGACGTCGGAATTTCCCGAACGTGGAGGATGTTCAGAAATATGTATTTAAAACTCAGATTATAAGTTAATAATTTCTTATCCCCTTCTACACGTATAGTCGGTTCATACACGAAATTATACAATACATGTGCCACCAATTGGACACTTTCCAAATAACAACAATAATAGAGTACAGAAACAAGAATAATTGCAATAAATTTTACAACATAATGAAGTTCAGTTTCCGATGGATTCCTAATTACTTTAAACTACTTACTTAGACTCGGTTAAATGAATTAACAGAAACAAAAAACTTAAGAGTTGGCTGAGGGCTAAATAACTGTTTGTCAACAAGCAAAACAAACACTTAAATATTAACAAGGCAACGAGCCCTTAGTTAATTTAAATTGTACACAGCGAAAGCCAAGAAGTTGATGGAGATACTTTCTAAATTACTAGGTTGTCTATCGACACGAAAGTTAAGTACATATATTAATTCTACTGTTTACTGAATTAACATAAATCCCTTCTGTTAAGTTGTCAGACTTTAATGAATTTCTACTGGACTCAGATAATTCTACTTCAGACTTGTACGATCTTAAGTGACCTAAAACTAACTAGTACGGTAATAAATAAATGCACTCGCTGTTACTACAGTCTTTAGAGTTAATTAAACACAGCAAATTAATATATATGAAAAAGAAAGGTTGTATGAACGTCTTTATTCCTGATATTAGTGCTTCAATAAACCTTAACGGATCGTGAATAATATCAATGCCTCCCTCTTTCGTCCAATACAAAAATGTATTGACCGACAAAGCGAGAACGTGTCTATCTCACATATCGGTAACTAAGTTTCTAGTGTGTAATAGACAGACGCTTACGTCACGGCTTTTTGCCAATTAAAGAATGTTAAAAGGAATTATTATTAGTAACACCCTATCTACTACATATGTTTCACGGATTCACCGATTTTCAGGCAGATTTGTATTATTCATTACTTTTCTGTATCGAAATGATCTGATAAATGCTATGAAGGAATCGTTCATTAATAACACAAATCTGCCTGAAGATCGGTGAATCCGTGAAACATATGTAGTAGATAGGTGTTATTAATAATAGAATGATTTCTTTTAACAATCTTAATGGATCGGTCGAATGTCCTCGCTACCTCTGGTGCGTAGTGGATAAGCTTTATTTTCTCAGTTTGGTAGGCGTGGAATTTCACATACACCTTTATTGTATCTGTATTTAAAATTTATAACAAATAGGAGTACTCAAACGAAAAACCCTCCAGTTGACGTTGAAAGTATCAATATCTATTTTTAAAAGCGTCTCTTCAATAAAATGCCACCAATACAAATTCAACTTTGAATTTTGATACACCACAAGCAATGGCGTTTTCTACCAACTGGGTTCTTAACGTAGGATTGATAAATTCACCTGCTTATTCAAATCCAATAATAGTTGATTGGAAAGTAATTAACTCTTCCCACAAAATAAGCGTGAATACTTGAAATTTAATTACAAAATTGGTGTAAAATCAGATATTTGTTTTCTCTTTGAAATCGGACTTAGAAGAGAGTGAAAAAAAATGCATCATCTTCTTGCACAATCACAGCCAAAATAAAAAAGTGGATGCTAAAACTATAGCTAAATCATTACAAATCTACCGGGAAAAATTTCAATCAATACAAAGACAATAATTACATGATTTGATTAATTAAATTCTATTAAACATAATTAAAGTTTCGATGGGATCTGTAATCGATAAATCAAAATCGGTCGTGCTGATTATTAACTACGGCAGAGAGATACGAGAAGGCGTTAAGCGTATTAAGGAACAATAAAAAATATACAAATAACATGTGGTCATTTATGTTTGTAGTAAGTTATTTACTCTGTGTTTTGCAAGCTCAATGCTAACTGACAGCCACTAAAATAAGACAATTCTTGGAGTTGTTGACGTTCAGGAACATCAATAATTTCAGAGTATCTGTCGCATATCACTTTACATTGTTTTATTATAAACAAAACTTGGTTCTCTCACAACTGAATAGATAAAAGTTAACTCATGTATGTACATGATTCTTTAACTTTTCATAGTAATAATGCACTCTGTGTAAACAAATTATAGATAAAGCACATACCGTTATCATTAACTATTAAATTTTTCAGTACCGAGAGCGAATTTCATTCTTGTCTTCTTTCCATTAACATAAAGTTGCGATACCCTCATCATATAATCACCGCATCGTTTAGATTTTAGACGAACCCTGAAAAACACTCAAGAAAAAAATACCGTGAATATTTAATATAAATTACAAAGTTTTATGTAGGTAAAAAGCGTACGCTTGTTCAACTATTAGAGAATGCTTGACACCATCTGCTATTTTAAAGGTCGCGAGAGAAAGAGTGAGGGAGAGGAGGGGAAGACTGTTTTAAATTACCGTGTATATGCTGCTGAATTAATGATAGTTGAAGATCGGATTAAAACTCATGAATACGAAGGGTCATTAACATTTTATTGGATGGATTTAAGGATTTTCTGGATAGATTTTATTCTAGGAATGATTTGAAGTCGTCATGTATTATAACGCAGCATGTATACTAGCATTGAATTAAGTTAATTAGTTTTCAAGATTGCAGTCGACGATAATAGAAATTTACATATGAGATTTCAAGTATTTTATGAACTAATTTCTCGATTAGATGGTATTGTAAACATTTAACGATTATCTTCTTGCTGCAGTCCTCCTTCAAATATACAGAATATTGGTAATTCAAAAACACGCGAATAAACCGAAATTACCGGGCGTTCGTTTTGTGACAGAATGATTGACTACGACTCGGCTTGATCGACGTATTGTAAAATTAATGGAGGAAAACCGTAAACGATCTAGTAGAAGGATTAAAAAAGTTCTCATTGCAGAAGGTCACGTAAACAATTCGCAAGCGCTTGTACGAGGGTGATTTAAAATGTAGATCTCTAGAAAAAAATGAAAAGCTGTAAAAACGACTGTAATCAAGAAAACTCGTTTCCATCGGCAAAACTTTACAAAAGCTACACAATACAGTACTGGTGCATGGTAAGATAAAGTAAGGGCATACGCGTTTATTAATACATAAGAAAAACTTTTTTAGTAAAAATCTGGTACTCTTCTACCAGATTATGTTCAATATCGAATCAAAAGTAGAGACAGTAACACCGTTAGCACGGAGTTCCTGAACGATACAGTGTAAATTGCATGATTTGGTCCTGCATAAAGTCGAAAGATCCCGAGTCCTTATATTACTGGGAAGGCGCAGTGGAAGAAGGACAATACAAATACGTGTTGGAGAGAGTTATGCTCCCATATTTAATCAAACCAGACCCTGATGAAGGTCATTATATCTTCCTGCATGATAGTGCCCCTAGTTATAAAACAAAATATTTAGATGAACTAGATCTTAATGAAAATCCTTATATCTTCATGCATGAAGTGCTCCTTGTTATAAGGCAAAATACGCGATAAACTGTTTGGCGTCGGTGACTTTGTCAGTGTGTCCATGGCTGGGAAGTTCTCCCGACCTAAACGCTATTGAAAATGTGTGGGCCATTGAAATCTGTAGTCCATTTAAGAATGTTACCATTAAAAAATTGAATGGCCAAGACGTTTCAATTAGCCGTATGATTAATAAATATTTTTCTTTAAGCTTTTTATTTTATTTTTCCAGGCAACGAATAACCATATATTTTCAGATGGCGCTAATATTTTGACCAGAGACTATATACTGCAACGCTTTCTAAGGACTTACAAACGTACATGAAAGTTTGCCCTGCAATTTGTTATTAATAATTAGCATTGGTTGGTTTTCAATTTTGAATGGTACACATGTCCCATTTGATAGATATCTCTACGTGTGAATTTTGTTTAATGCCTTTTACGCGTTCTAATTTTTGTAAATATTATACTTACCTTTATTACTAATTTATGTACAATTAACTAATTGCCAATCTATTTATTTTGTCAAATCCAATGGGATCTTTGTTTTAGTCTATGTTTGCTAATTGCTGTCTAGCAAGATTACTGCCGATACGTTTTGATTAGTCTAGACTAGCGTAGAAATAAGTACAAAACTGAATAAATTTGACATTTGTAATGGTTTTTCTCCTCTTTATAATGACACTGACAATGTTCACTACTTATTTTAAAAAAATTATAAAATGTATTTTATAAAACACTTTAACAATAAGTAGTCTATGAATGATCTGGTACGTAGACTTCCGCGGTCGTGGTCCATGCTATCTGCTTCTGGGCTTCCGGGCTGGAAACGCGTCACTTGTATATCTGCCGACGTTTCGTACCCATTTGTATGGGACATCTTCAGGGCTGAACTTCTGCACTGAAACTGTTTCAGTGCAGTAGTTCAGCCCTGAAGATGTTTAAACAAACTTAGCAGCTATGTTGGAAAATAGAGAATGTATGTAGAATCTGAAAATAAATTTGATTTTTGAAAATTTTCTTTCGTTTTGTTTTGTTGGATAAATTGAGATTCTCTACGATTCCACGGCTGTGCATGAAAATATTATATACGTGTGTCTATTTAATAAATTAGTACTGTTCCCAACGGCCCTTACTTAAAAAACACGCCTCTTACATTACGAATAAAACAGATTATTTTAATTTTAGTATTGTTAAGACTTTAAGTTATCTGAGATCCATGGTGTACTATACTCATATGTGTTTTAACAACGCACTGAATTAGATAACCAATATTTTCTTAATATTTATTTTTTAAGTTTGTACATAAGTAATTACTGCATATATTGAAATAATCAACTTTACTTGGTTTAAACTCATTGTAACTACTACAGTTAAGACACAATAACTTTTACATCTGCAATTGATCTTTATTTTCATAAAATAATTATTTCAAGACAGTGATTTGGAGAAGTCAATATTAAGTAAATATAAAAACTTCTTTTGATTGAAATATAAGAAATTTCTAAAATATATTATTAACATCGAACAGAATTGTTATTAATTCATAACACACAACACATGTTTCACACATTCCTGATTGAAATGCACCGCACCTACACGTATGTGTCCCCATATGTCTGGTTTATCCTCTCGGGATGATCACTTTGCATCGTGCGTGGATAGAATATTCGCATTTTCGTCTTTTGAAGATCTCGTTCACTTGTATGTATTGTCTAGAATTTACTTTTTTATACCATTTTGCCAAGAAAAATTTCCTGCACTTCTAAATGTATTTTTCTAGAATTTGTATTCTTTGTATGAAAAATGGTAATATTGGTTCAGCCAAAACAAATATTTGCTTATATAATAATGTAATAAATAGTAATAATAATGAAAACATTTATAAAATCTAAAAGTCAAGATACAAGAAATCCAACAAAGCACAAACCGATTACATGCTTACCTACACTACATAGAATGCTAATTGCTAGAACACAAAAGATAAAATAGCGTCTAGCACTTAAGGAATTATTAACAGAGAAACAAAAATAACACAGAAAATACAGTAAAGGGTGTAAAGAACTAATTATAGTGGATAATGTAACTATGAAACGAACAGAAAAATTTAATTACATGTTAGAACAACTATAAGAAAGCGGGTAATTTTGATGGAGCTTGTGGTTGATTAACTTGATCACTGAAGGTTGATATATAACCCCTTGCCACATTAATTTTCGTATTCTGTATACGTATTTCGACAGCTAAGTTGTCATCATCAGCAGATAAACAGTGTCGCACCTGGAAAACTACGGCGAAAAATACCGGTCCGAAAACAAACTCCGTACGCGATCCGTACCGCCGAGAACTAAAATGTACATAACAAAAAAATATATATAAAAGCATTTGATTTTATTTCACACAATTAATTAACGGAAACAGAACAAATTTATTAAATAGACACACATATACAATATTTTTATGCACAGCCATGGAATCCTAGAGAACCTCAATTTATCCAACAACAAAATAAAACCACATAATAGATGGAATAAAACTTAAAGCAATTTCGAGGAGATTTTCTTAGTGTTCTATGATTTTGTTTGTGTCCACTATCAAATATGTTAAATAACATAATATACAGATTCAAAACTAAACAACAATACACACCATTACACACAATAAACCATCTACTCTACATGAACGATATAAAACCATTTGCTTAAATAAAACACAATTGAGAAAGCTTTTAAAAATAAAAGAAGAGTTTAACCAAAGATACTAGTATGGAATTTGAAATAACCAAATGTAAAATGTTGTATTGGGTCTGGGAAAAAGTTCGTGGCGTTTTTCCCGATAGATGGCATTGGTTGCCGATAACTAAAGAACAACAAGTCACAGCGACACCACCGACGGCTCGTTTTTTAGATGACCTTCCGAACGTTAGTTTGAGCGTAGAAACATTGTAATCGGTGCAGTGGTTGGAAAGTTATTCGCACTTGAAAATGGAGAAGAATAATGAGAAATTTCGCTATATTCTGCAATATTATTATGATAAGGGGAAGAACGCTGCGCAGGCTTGTGATAAAATTTGTGCTGTGTACGGTGAAGGTACTTTATCGAAATCTGTTGCGCGGAAATGGTTCGCTCGCTTTCGTTCTGGAAATTTCAATGTGAAAGGTGAGTCACGCTCCGGTCGTCCAATCACTGAAAAATCTGATGAAATTCTTGAAAAAGTCCAACAAGATAAGCATATCAGCAGTGTCGATATTGGCATGGAGCTAGGCATTGACCACAAAACTGTTTTGAACCATTTACACAAAGCTGGTTACAAAAAAAAGCTTGACGTATGGGTTCCTCATGAGTTGAGCGTGAAAAACATGATTGACCGAATTAACATCTGCGATGCGCTGCTGAAACGGAATGAAATCGAGCCGTTTCTGAAACGTTTAATAACCGGAGATGAAAAATGGATTACGTACGATAATCGGAAGCGTAAAAGATCGTGGATAAAGGATGGTGAGCCGTCACAAGCGTTCGCTAAGCCAACATTGACGCCAAAAAAAGTGATGCTGTGTGTATGGTGGGACTGGAGGGGAATCGTCCACTACGAGCTACTTCCAACTGGTCAGACGATTGATTCTCAACTCTACTGTGCACAACTAGAGAGATTACGCCAGGCGATTGAAAGAAAACGGCCCGAATTGATTAATAGGAAAGGTGTTGTCTTCCATCATGACAACGCCCGACCACACACTTCTTTGATGACCCGTCAAAAATTGAGAGAGTTTGGTTGGGAAGTTTTGATGCACCCACCTTACAGTCCGGATATAGCACCCTCTGACTATCATCTGTTTCGATCTCTGCAGAACTCTCTCAATGGAATTAAGTTGGTTTCAAAAGAAGCCTGTGAAAACTACTTGATTCAGTTTTTCGACCAGAAACCACAGAAGTTTTTCACCGATGGGATCATGGATCTACGAAAAAAATGGCGAAACATTGTCGATAATAATGGAGCATATTCGGTTTAAATGAATTCGTCCACGCGCCATGCGGGGACCAGTTGAATTTTACTGAAAAAACGCCACGAACTTTTTCCCAGACCCAATATATCGCATTCACGATATACAACAGACCCTGTTTATGGATATATGATGCATTTCGTGATGAATTTGTGATCATAAAACTGTTTATACGTTAAAATCAACTAATAGGAAAGTTACCCAAATATTTATTAATTAGTTATTAACTTTTATATTCTAATATAATCAAAATTTGTGAAAAATTTTTTTCAAATTTTTATCCTAATATCTAAATGCAAAGATGTGTTTCTTAAAGCAGAATGCGTTTGTCAACAAACCTTATAGATTTTATTCTTGCAACTTTATTGCCTATTCTAAAGGGTGGAGCAAAAGTAATGTCATAATTTGAACTGGCTGCCAATTCCTTATAAATGAAGAAAAGAGCACTGTTTTCATAAAAAGTTTATTTGAAAGTGTAAAATTGATGACATTAATTGGAAAAAATTATATCGCTCAAATGGCTACCTCCGGAGTTGATGCATAATTGCGCTCGGTTTACGGCATTTTGAATTGTTGCTCGCAAAACATCTGGCTCCAAATCGGCGATTTCTTCTTCAGTGTTAGCTTTCAAAACTTCGTGGTTTGTTGTGGTAAACGCGAGATTTTAAAAACCCCAAGGGAAGAAGTCTGGTGCTGTTAGATCTGGCGATCTGGACGGCCAGTTCAAATTTCCAAAACGGGAGGTCACTCGACCTGGAAATTTGTGCCTCAAAATCTCCATCGTTGCCCGAGCTGTGTGAGCGATTGCTCCATCCTGTTGAAACCAAAAATGATCGAGACCCAATGCAGCAACTTGTGGCAAAAAAAACTCATTTAGCATTTGCCTGTAACGCTCACCATTAGTGAGCCACCGGTGGTGGCATCGGAATCTTCAAAAGTGAGGGCCAATCACTTTTTCACGCAAGTGCCCCACCAAACAGTCACTTTGAGGGGATACAATGACTCTTCGTGCATTTCATATGGATTCTCTGTGCCCCAGAAGCGCAAATGTTGTTTGTTAACATAACCACTTAAGTGGAAATGGGCTTCGTCGCTCATTATGACTTTTGATACGAAATCATCCTCTTCTTGCACCAAGTTTGACAGAGTATGGCAGTAAGTTAACCTTCTCCAACGGTCAGCAGGCATCAATTCGTTAACAGTTTGCACATTTTCAAATCTTTCACCAAAATCCGTTGCAACGAACGTCTGCTGATGCCTAATTGTGTGCATCGTCGTCTCGTTGATATTTATGGATTCTCTCTGACGTCGTAGGCAGCAGCGATATTCTTGGTCGAACGAGCAATACGAAGTTGGCCCCTTATTGCGACATCTGTAGTGGACCCAGTTTGCACGAAGCGCTCGGCCAAACGTTTAATTGTTCGAGCACATGGAAAACGACGACGAAATTCACGCCGCGCTAAAACAAACTGAAAATTTATCAAATAAACAGTAACAATAGTTCCACATTCTTGAGGTGTGTATCGCTCCATGCCTTGTTGACAACCAATTCTCTATATATCTACATCACAAATGTCAAAGCACAGTGACATTTGGCGCCATCTGCATAAATGGCAGCCAATTCAAATTATGACATTACTTTTGCGCCACCTGTTATTACAGTCTTTGCAACTAACTACATTTTTTCTTTGAGTACATATTGCTTAAGCTAATTATTTTTTTATTCAAAGCTTTAAGGATTTTGTTTTATTAAACAAAATTTTAAGGACAACCATGTTGTTTTTTCTCTACTAATACTTTTCTATTAGCTTTCCACATGTCCTGGACTTTTGATTCTCATCATGGATTATTTTGTTACAATTCGATTAAATTGTGACAACGTTAGAACAATATCTGAACTCCATCAACCTTACCTATTTTTGTCAAACGCCCATAGCAGTCGTAATAATTTGGCTCACACAATTAGGATCATTTTTTTTATACAGCGTATAATAATATGAAAACTTGAAAACGATATTTTTTAAAACAAATAATTTTACAACATTTATATAACATATAAAGGTGTTTCAAATTGCGCGGTTTTTTTATGAATAAATAAAATATAGATGGCGTACTGAATTTGTCTGGGTATGTGGGCATTTAAAAAGTGTGATGCATGACATTTATAAAAATGGCTTCGTAGACGGTACAACAATGCGTTCAAATTGTTGAATTATTTTATGAAAATCAGCGGTCTATGAAAAGAGTATTTAAGAAATATACGTGAATTTTATGGTTTACATAACCGTCCATCTTGAAGCACTATTAGTCGAATTATTAAAAAAGTTCAGGAGACCGGTTCCGTGGATCAAAAAAGTGAAAAATACAGTCGTAGTGGTTGTTCGCAAGAAAATATTGGTTTGGTTCGTGAAAGTGTTGCCGAAGATCCTGAAATGTCCATTAGACGATGTTCACAACAATTTGGACTTAGTGGATTAACAACGTGGCGTATTTTACACAAGGATTTAGCTCTGAAGGTATATAAGGTTCAAATAACACAGGAACTGAAGCCATTAGATCATTTAAAACATCGTTCATTTGTCAATTTCATCAATGAATAACCAGCTGATTTTTCTCAAAAAATAATGTTTTCCGATGAGACACATTTTGAAATTGGTGGCTATGTCAATAAACAAAATTGCCGTATCTGGGGTGAGGAAAATCCACGAATTATTCATGAGAAACCTATGCATTCTAAACGAGTTACTCTTTGGTGTACATTATGGTCAGGTGGTGTAGTTGGACCTTACTTCTTTGAAAATGCTGCTGATGAAGCTGTAACTGTCAATGGTGATTGATTTCGTCGGATGATAATCGAATTTTTTTAGCCTGAATGAATGAATATTGATCCAGAGGATATGCGGTTTCAACAGGATGGCGCTACACCTCACTTTGCACACGAATCAATTGATTTATTGAGAGAAAAATTTCCTGGACGTGTAATCTCAAGAAACGCTGATGTTAATTGGCCACCAACGTCATGTGACTTGACACCGTTAGACTATTTTCTTTGGGGTTATGTAAAAAGTCAGATTTATAAAAACAATCCACAATCAATTCCTGCTTTGAAAGATGAAATTATTTATGTCATTTGTGAGATAGAGCCTCAATTATGTCAAAATGTCATTAAAAATTTTAACAAAAAAGTGGACATCTGCGGAGTTGCAAGAGGAGGCCATATGGCAGATATTATTTTTCGCATATAAATACCATAACTCATACTTCAATTACCAATAAAAAGTTTTTGAAAGTGAATGCAAATTATGTGTTTTATCTATTCTTTAAAAAAATACGCGAAATTTGAAACGCCCTTTATATACACATAATAATTTGTGAAATGTTATGTCTTTTACAACGTACTTCAGTTCAAAAATTTTCTCCTTAATTATACTATATCTTCAAGATGTTTGCATAATCAGCGTAATCGACAAATTCGTGTCTAACAAGTAGATTATTTTTCTTCAAACCTCATTTATAAATTAAACAACGTTCCGAGTTGAAAGTTTTCAACCGAAACATGAATTGAATCTTCGCCTTCATCCAGCATTTATCGTTTAAGAGAAAATTTAAAATTGAAATCTGTAATTCGCTTAATTCCCGCTACATCAGAAGAGTGCGAGCGAACTGTATAGAGATTTGTTGGGAGAAGCCGAAAAGAGAGCGCCCGTAAAGAATCTAAAAATTGTACTCGTTAAGTCGACAACTTTCCATCTAACTTAGTTAGGACGTGCCTGGGAACCATGCCGAACTCCTGGCCTCATTAAGATGCTCGTAAGCGACGTGTCTCCTAGCTTGTTGCGTTACTATCTCATCATTAGCCTCCGATTTAATGACGTTTCACGCTAAGATGAATCAAGACGTTCGTCGTGTTAGAGATTTCTCTCTTGTGCGCTCGTCTTCTTCGGCACTCCAGTTAAAATTTTAACGATTTCGCATACCACTCACGCGTCCTTTCTCAGTTTCGCCTGCCGCGCTTCAAATAAACCCCCATGTTGTCTCGGTACAGTGTTTTATCCCAAAGTTGAATTGTTGTTATCAAAAAATATTTTTTAATCCAAACATTTATTTTATACTAAATCTCAAAATGTAAAGAAGTGTAGAAGAATAAAATGGCTGGGCCGAAATATCTTACCGTTTAATTTCTTCAATTAAATGAAATAAAAAATTAATCAATAAAGGTAAATAAAATGCCTTTCCACATCAATGTTCGTATTCTGTATAGATTTAAAACTCGCACAGTTACACCGGACAAACGCCAAATACACACTAAGTGTGTCTTTGATGCTCTTTTTAGAGTTTGTTTAAATTTTCTAAATGGTGTGGTAAGTACGGTAAAGTCATGAATTTAAATTTGTCGTTTATGATAGTATTATAGGCATTTTCTGTATTTATAGTTTCTGTTTTGTTTTCTCTGTTTTTAAATGTGAATAACTTCTTTTTATGTTCGGAGAACAGTTATTGTTTGAAACAATTGTTTCAATTATATTTATTTTATGTTTTTTTTCCAAAAATTCAGTCTACCAAGTGTTGGATTGTATTTATTTTGTATTTAATGGGAACATTTGATAATACTGTTGTTGACAGTAAATCTCATCAGTTATGGTTACATTTCTCGGTATTAATTCATAGAAGACGATGCTCTGTTGTCTCACCAGATGCACGTCAGCTTACGCTGATGATTTTTAGCTTTTACTCGGAGAGTAGTCTTTTTGGTTTGTGCTAATTCATTCGCTTCTGTTTTTGATGTTGTTGTATATGCATTCCGCCACCACTTCCGTCACCAGTAACAATGTGGGACGAAAACGGTAGATGTTATTGGCGAGTGTTATTTGCGTGAAATGTTAGCGTACTGGTTTTGTCTTGCTTTCGCTTAAGATATGCAACCGCTAAACATCTAGTAGGAAACATCCAATTATAGGACAAGAACATTAAATAGTTGTAAATGTAAGACATAAGCCAGGAAAAAATCATTAAAATTCTAAACAAAACAATCAAACAGCTGCATATCAACGACGCAAGATTCCAAAGAATGTCCAAAGTAAGTTTATCAGTAATGCGACACGTTAATGTTATAGAAGCTCTTTGCAGTACATTGGTCCTTGTCGCCATAAGGTGGAATGTGCTTTCATGCCTGGCAGAAATCCTAGGAACGCGAAAAGACACTCGCAATAAAAGAAACTCACAGTCAATCTTGCCATTCAATAAATTCCACATAAGCTTCGCACAATATTGATTTCTTCTTTCCGCAAGAAATAGCATTCCATGTCTGGAGAGCAATTCCACTTGAATGATTCCAACAGGTGGAAACATTCCTTCCATCTTGTAGGGCAAAAATTTTAGGAATCATCTGTGTATTCGATCCAGCAGTAAGCAGTGAGAAGCAAAAGTAGGGTACCAAACGATGTCTGCATATTCCAGCTTGCTAATAACAAAAGCGTAATAGAGAGACTTTAATATCCCCATGTCTCTAAAGTACTTAGAAACACGCATTAAAAATCCTAACGAATATGAGGTCTAAACGTCAGTTGGTGGTCGAAAGTTCCTCCTAGATTTTTAATTTGAAAACCCATTATAATGGTAGTTCCCAAATTAATTGAAGTAGATTATCATGAATTAAAGCTTTCAGAGGATGTTCATCAAAGTTCGATGGACTTTCTGAACGTTGAGAATCAGTTTAAACCAAGAAAATCATTTCCTTGCTATATTCTCCCTAACTCTTCATAAACCGCAGAAATGGTTCTAGCGGCTTCTCACGCATTAAACTCCTCTAATGGACTCGACAAATAATTTTGGAAGCACCCGTTTTTTTACTTAACATTCCAGTTTCTTTTCACAATATACAAAACAATCTTTACAGATATTGCAATTCTGTTTATAAGGAGTTATTGCGAAATAAACACCCACGCGAAGACAAAAACTAATTACTATACTGCAAAACAAACCAGTCATCCTATGAAAAGCTTGTTCATTACTGGTTTCAATATTTCGACCGTTTGTATCTTTCCTGCTCTAATCATTTCTTCATTTCTAATCATTATTGTTTGCCGGCACCTTGCCTATACTCATTTTTCATAATTCCGTGTATTTTTTATATAATATCGTCATTCTCTTGCATCTGAAAGATCGCATTATTTTTCTAAATTTGCATTATATTCTCATTTATGAAATTATTTAATTTTAATATGCACGCTAAATTTTGCAAAATAATATACAGCCATGGACAATAAATATGAACAAAGCGTAAAATAAATCCGTTACAAACGGTATATTAACTTTGTCAGGTATACCTTTTATTTAATAAAACTTAATTATATGACAATACTTGTCCTGGAATCCGGTGCTCCATCTGTGGCACTACACCGGATTATCAGGTATACCAGAGTCATCGCCGTTGTTCTCGTAAAAAAACTAAATAATTTTCAAGAAAATGAAAAAAATTATTTATTTGATTCTACACATCTTGCCTATCTTTCAGGCAATTTATTGATGCTATTCCAAAAAATTGTGTCCTTTGACAGGGCGTTATCGTGCTGTAAAATCACTGTGTGTCTTCGGTCCTATTCTGGACGTTTTTCTATCAACACATGGTTCAAATTAATAATTTGTTGGCGGTAGCGATCAGTATTAACTATTTCACCAGATTTCAACATTTCGCAATACATCACGCCACTCTGGTCCCATCAAATACAGAGCATTGTCTTGCGACCAAAACTATTTGGCCTTAGAGTCAATGGGCTACCTTTGCCAGGTGATTACCATGAAATTCTGCGCTTAAGATTGTTGAAATAAATCAATTTTTCATCACCCGATGCAGAAATTACTACCGATCATACCTTCAAGGCAGCATAATTCTTCGACTTTCCATTTGTTTGTCATTCAATTAATGTGGTACACATTTCCCCATCTTATGAATTTTTTTCATTGCTCGTAACAGGTCGCTAACTCCTGTAGTTTCATATCTTCAAACCTTTTCGGTCTACCAGAACGTTTTTTGTCTTCCACATCGAAATAACTACTTTTGAATTGACGAAACCACGCCTCACATGTTTTTATGGTTGGAGCATGCACACCTTAAGTTTCTACCAGCAAACGATGACTTTCAGCAGCTTTTTCCTGTGATTAAATAGGAAAAGTAATGCGTGCCGCAAATGCACTTTTTCAGGCACGAAACTCGACATTTTCAAAGAAGTATAAATCTATGACAGTGTTACTTTCGCAAAATATAACGTGTATGGCTTTGAAGCTTGATGTAAGTAGAATAAAATATCATATGTGTCAAATCATAATATTGTATACTTAAGCCTAGTGATAATTGCTATAAAAACCGGTAATAACTTTCCGGTACACTTAGTGTTATTTCTCGCGCTTATAGTCCCAAAGATAAGTTTTTGACTCTCTTAATAAATAATTTATTTTCGCCCCAAATTTTACCTTTGGTTTATCATCCTCAACTTGTCCAGTTGACTACTTTTTCCTGTTTATATTCTTTATAATCACACACAGAGAATCACAAAATTCTATTAAATTTCAGATCATTTAGATACATACATGCATAACAATACATTCCGCGTAATAATGCATTCAATGCTTTTACTACTTTTATAGGGGAATTTCCGCTGTCACAGTTTCCGATATTCGAAATCACGAAAAGACAACATTCGTACAGGGTTAAACATTTCACAATTTATCAGACATTGACAAGTACATCTGTCAACATTTACCGCTTTGATTGCGTGCCTGGTTGCAGCTCGCCAAACAAATACGCCTCGCCGTCTACCGTTCGCTTACATTTTTCGATAACTGCCTTGGGGGAACAGTCCAACTGTAAGTCATCATATATGCACCAAGCAGTACGAGTGAAAAGGAAAATATTTGCAGGAATCACTCTTATAAAGCCAGTGCATTGCGAACTGCCAGAGTCGTGTTTGTTTAGTTAATATTTTATTCTCTTTACGCGGAAACCAGAATATATACACAGACGTATTCACGTATAGGTTTTAGTATTACACTTAAAGAATCAGGATTTATTGATATAGCTTTAAGATTCAGTGCATTCGTTGTAAATAATTATATTAGAAATAATAAACATATTATAAATATAAATAAATGAAATTATTAAGTTAGGTATTCTAATAAATAAAGAAACTATTACCAAAGATTGAATTAACATTTTTTCATGCAAAAAATTATTAAATAATTAATTTAATTAAATATGGTTTACGACGCATGTTTTGTTGAATTATTACAATATTAATTAAAACCCAACAACGACAGATATGAACACGAAAAGGAGCCAATCAACGAAAACTAAATTCCTAGGGAAAATTAAAAATAAAACACGGTTAGTTCATATACGAAAAGATACATAATGATAAAGACTAACCACGAAATTAGTATAACAGTATATAGTGAGTGATTCATTATAATGTACTTTTTTCAATAGCGCTTTTCTGACAGATACAGCATGAGTCGTATCAAATTTTCACGCTATTTTAGTTAAGTATTGTGGTGACATTTTATTATGGAAAGACTCAGCTCGGCACAGCGTCTACAAATTATTCAGATGTACATATTACGAAAATTAGTATTCCACAAGAAATGTGTTTCGTGCGCTTAGAGCAACTTATGGTTCACGTTATCGGTCCAACGAACTCACAGTTCGCTATACCGTCGAAAAATTTGAAACGCAATTTTCATTATTGGCTAATACGCAACCAAATAGAACACATCCAGTACGTAGTGACGAAAATATAGAGATCGTAGCTAAGAATGTATGCGATGAGCGTGAGGAATCGATTCGATGTAGATCTCAACAGCTTTGGTTTGTCGTATGCCACAATTTGGGGTATTTTACGAAAGGATCTTGGCTTAAAACCATACAGAATCCAACTCGTTTAAGAATTGAAACTGGCCGACCTTTCGAATCATCACCGTTTCAGGCTTTGGGCTCTTGAAAAGTTTGAGGAAGGTCTACTGTTTCCGATCAAAATTTTGTTCAACAATAAGACCAATTTCTGACTTAATGGCTACGTCAATAAGCACAATTGTCGTATTGGGCGTGAAGAGGTTCAAGAGCTGCCATTACATCCAGACAAAACCACGGTTGTTGTCTGAAATTTAAGCCCGTGATCTCGACGACATTTGGTTCTAACAAGACCGCGTTACTTGCCACACAGCCAGTGAAAGCATGGCTTTATTGCAAGAATAATTTGATGAACATTTAATTTCACGTAATGACCTGTGCAATGGCTATCTAGATCATGTGACCTATAGACTTTTCTTTTGGGTCCAAAGTCTACATGGATAAGCCAAATATGATTGAGCAAATGGAAACCAGCATTATTCGCGTTATTCGCTAAATACCACTTGAAATACTCGAACGCGTCATCGAAAATTGGAACTTCACAATGGACCATGTTAGGCACAATTACGGCCAACATTTGAAAAAGTAACTTTTTAAAAAATTCATGTCAAGAATGTTTCTTCTGTTTTTAATAAAGAATGCCCGATATAATTGAAGTTCTTATTTTTTCTTATTTTTCAAAAAAGGACCTCCAAATGAATCACTCGTTTCAAGAAAACCGCATAAGATGGTTCGATCATGTAATATTGATGGATGAAGAATAACAAGAAAAGTATTGGAAGTAAGAACGACAAAAAAGAAAAATAGCGAAAGACATAGCTAGATAAAATCAACAAAGTAATAGAGAAGATAATAAAGAAACTACAAAGTATCAGAAAAAAGACAGAATCTGGAAAAAAGTCCAGAGGAAAGCTCATCTCTCCATAGTTTACATCAGCAAAGGGTAGAGGAAAAGAAGAAATACTGCGCGATAAGAAAAAAGTATTTACGGTGATGGTACCTAACAATTCACGAGTGATTTTTTTCTAAATTTAAAGCATTTCTCATTTCTCCGTAAAAGAGTCTACCATTGAATAAGATCATGTACAATCTTTAATTAACAACAACCTCCGCTACACTACTCCACAGATACGAAAAACAAAACGTGCATGAGAAGTTTGGGTTCCTCGTTTCTTAACAGAAAAAAATCGACATAGATGACACAATGATCCATTTTTAAAACGAACGTTACTATAAATGAAGGATAAATTTCCAACAACATTGAAAGCAAAGAAAGGAAGAAAGAGGAAAGAAAATACCCAAAAACACGGTTATGAACATATTCTTTATAACAAAATATGAAGTTAAGTTATAGTAAATAAGAGGTATGGCAAACCATGTAATTTCTACCTGTTCCAAAAAGTGAAAAGTACATTAAAGAGAACACATTTTCAGTCTTTTGGATATGTAAAAGCAAAAACGGCAGAGTTGTTGAAGAAGCTGGCAGCTGATGAACTACAGCATTGTTTTGAACAATGGAAGACACGTGTGCAGCGGTTCATAGATAGGGGAGGAGAGTATACTGAAGATGATAACAGTTAAATATAAGTTTATTTGCAATAAATAACATTTCCCACACCAGTCTCGTTATTTAATTGCCACACTTCGTACATATTTTTTGAAACGAATTTTACTACGAAGTTAAAAGTGCTTGATTGTTTCGAAAAAGATATTCAGAACTGAGTTAAGAGAATTAATAGACAGTAATAAAGAAAAATGTTATAAAATTATGGAATTCTTGAAGAAATTAACTGATGAAGATTTTGATTACTTGTAATTAGGCAGTATTTGGCGCATGTTAAAAAATTAATAGTTAAAATAAAGGTATAAATCTTTTAAACAAGAAGTACATAGAAGATACATCACCTAGGAGTGAATGGGCAAAATAATGATTGTCAAAATATACATTCTAAGATCATATTTTGCTACCACATAAGTTTGGATTTAAAATAGTATTACTTAAAATATATAATTTATTTTATTCATATATATAGTTTATAGTAGAAATGATTTATTTCTTTAACAAAGAAAGACCAATATCTTAAAAAATTAAAGATTACAATTGTAAGCAAATTTTAAATTGTTTGTCTATGACGAAGATAATCATTAAACATAGCTCATTCGAAGTCAATCTGCGATAAGTTTTTGTTTCTTTTCAATGTAAATTCGTATTTTATTATTTAAAATTTTGTTAATATAGTTGAAATTAATAATTAATACAGTTATTTTATTAAGTAGTTTGAATAACAATAAATAACGATTATATTTGCATAATTCAAAAATCATAAAGAAGTCATAATGGAAATTCCGTTTTAGTTTATTAGTAACATGAGTTTAACATTCATTTATCAATAAGTATTTTATAAGTTAAATTTATTTACTGTTACGTTACAACAGTTTAAATTCAACTGATGAATAATAAAATAGTTCACAACATGAATATGCGCAAGTGAACAAAATAAGAATTTAGTTTTCCATCTGAATGTATATGCAAACCATCACATACAAGGGTAGTTTGACAAGTAGTGAGAATGGAAAAGAAAAACGAGTTTTTTAAATACAAAATAATTTTTATTTTTCAATATATTCTCCTAAAAGAGCAATACATTTATTCCAACGGTGCTCCAATGCCCCTATGCCATCTCTAAAATGCGATTCCGGAAGGCTTGCAAAATACTCATTTACGAAGATGATAATCTCGTCGTTAGACGAAAATTTCTTTCCACCCAGCGCCGCTTTCAAATTTGGAAGTAGGTGAAAGTCGGAAGGGGCTAGATCCGGCCAATAAGGTGCATGCGGTACTAATTGGAAATGCAACTCGTGGATTTTGAACATCGCGAGTGTGCTGGTATGCGAGGGAGCGTTGTCTTGGTGAAACAGAATCTTTTTCTTTTCTATTCCTGGCCGTTTAGCACGAATCTCAACATTTAATTTTTGTAGAAGTTCTGAAAAATCTTGTCCGTTTATTATGGCACCTTTCTGAAGGTAATCAATGAGCAAAATGCCCTTCGAATCACAAAAAATTGATGCCATCACCTTATTTGCCGATAAAGTGGTTTTCGCTTTCTTTGGAGGTGCAGAACCACGTTCTAACCATTGTTTCGACTATTGTTTTGTTCGGATGTACTGTAGTGTATCCAAGTTTCATCACAAGTAACAAATCGCCTAGAAAAATCAACTGAATTCCGCTTATGAAGATCCGAACACTCATTGGAAGTGCGCAAACGAGTGAACTTTTGATCAGTCGTAAGCACTCGCGGCACCCATCTTGCCGAAAGCTTGGAAAGACCCAATTCTTTCGTTAAAATGTGGTGTACGCGTTCTGTTGAAATGTTTACCATGTCTGCTATCTCTCTCACTTTGAGTCGTCGATCTTGCGTAATAATGTTATGGATTTTTATAATCATTTCCTTAGAAGTCACGATTTTTGGTGCTCCAGAGCGCGCTTCATCAACACAGCTTGTTTTACCACGTTTAAATTCATTTACCCACCTACTTATTGTGGCGGTTGGTGGAGCAGATTCACCGAATGTTTCTCGTAACTCATCTTTTATTTTGGTAGCTTTCATACCCTTAATTACGAAGTATTTAGTCACCGCACGATACTCTGCTTTTTCCATTTTAACAAAACGACATGTTGCTTCTTCTTTAATCAGCTGTTAAAAATAAACTAATCAACCGATATATCTAAATATCGGAATGTAAACATATAAATAGGCAACCTAAATTACAGTGCATTTGTTTTACCAATTAGAGTGCCACCTATGTGTCATTCTCACTGCTTGTCAAACTATCCTCGTATATCGAATTCTAACCGTTTCAAATACTTTGCAGAGACAGACGCATTGTTTTCTTAAGAAATATGCGAAGATATTGATCATCATCAGCATAATAAATAATTTTATAAAAGAAAAAAATGTGCCGATACTTAACAATAAACATAAAGAACGGTTTTCCAATAGGGACAAATTCATCTTTTAATACGAAGACACCCTTGAACGTCTTTTATGATCTCTCAACGTCAAAACGTCAATCAAGGTTAACATTTTTATCAAGGTGAAGTTCACAAACGAGCAACGCTTGGAAATTATTAAATAATATTACCGCAAATCTGAGTCATTGGTCGCAACTTTAAGAGGGCTTACTCCAATTTTCGGTCGTAATAATCGTCCCACCAGAGAGGCTGTGCGTACTATAGTGAATAAATTCGAATCAAAATATTTACTATTGAACGTTCCTGTGCCAGTGAGATAACACACCAGTCGAAATACCGAAAAAATCATAACCGTAAGTGCTTCAGTTCAAAATGAGCCAAATTAGTCAATTCGACGCCGTTCACATGAATTGGGACTCTGTCAAACCAAATTATGACTAATTTTGCCTATAGATCTTGACTTACACCCTTACAAAATCAAATTAACTTAAGACCTGAAACCTCTTTATCATTTGAAGCGTCGAAACTTCTCCGATTGGGCTCTGTTAAAGTTTGAAGAAAATCCTAAATTCCATCGAATAATCATCTTCAGCGATGAAGCTTATTTTTGGATTATTGACTTTGTTAATAAGCAAAATATGTGTTATTGAACAACAACAAACTCATATGTGCTTCAAGAGAGTTCATTACAAACACAAAAAGAGACCCTGTAGTGCGGATTTCATACCGGAGGTGTGATTGGACCATATTTTTTCGCCGATGAAAATAATCGCCATGTTACGGTGAATGGAGTTCGCTATCGTGGCATGTCGGAAGACTATTTTTAGCCAGAATATAGACTTAACATTAGTGATATGTTGTTCAAACAGGATGGTGCCACATACCACACAGCAATTGATCTATTGAAGGTAAAATCCGGTAATCGTGAAATCTCGAGAAATGATTCGGTCGAGTGGTCACCTTACTCATGCGATTTAACGCTACTGGATTTCTTTTTATGGAGTAATTAATATTCGTAACAGAAACGATGTCTTAATAATAATTTAGGAATTAGAAATCAAATTGTATTTAAATTAAATAAATTATTTAAATACACTATTATATATGCGAAGTGAAATAGTATCGACTACGTTCTGAATTCCAATTGGCTTAATCTATAATTATATACATTTCCTTCGTATTAGATTCGTTAATTATTTCAATTATCATCTAGGTAAAGTCTTGATTTGATTTAATTTTGCATTTATTCTACAATGTAAAGACATTTGTAGACATCTACATACATGCTTCGAAAGGAGACAAAATAAGATCTTGGCAGGAAAATGAACATTGACACTCTTGGGAACAAAAGACGGTAGACGGTCAGTGCAGATGCGACAATGAAATTGAACCTGCAGTACGAGGATTGGCCATCCTGATTGAATTAAGACCCTATTGAACTTATCACCGAAATAAGGGGGATAAAATTGAAATTGCCGGGTGTGTTTTCGCGTGCAAATTTCCTATTATTCCCATGTTCTGTGTTATCGGTGATTTAATAGAATTTCTTTTTATTTTTCGATAATCACTTTTCCTCAAAACTAACGTATTGCAAACATCAAATTAGTGTTTAAAAGCGGCGCGTTTATTTACAGCAGATATAATAATATAATATTTAACATTTGAATATAAATAACGGGCTTTAGGCAGATCCTAGGTGTTTGTAATCGGATATACGAGTCTATATAACAAATTTGTAATTGCCAAAACATATAAAAGTTGTACTTACTTCAAAGATATACACAGTCCATCACAGAGAAAACCGAACTTTTTTAAAATAAAAAGAAAAGCTTACTATTTTGGTAAAATTCATTTCTTTTATTCAAAATTGTCGCCTTCGGCTTCAATACAACATTTTGCACGGTCAATTAACATCTCGAATGAATCTTTAAGTTCATCTTTAGAGTTGTCCTTCAAGATCGCTGTTGACGCCTTTTCAATGGCTTTTCATCGACAAATGTAGTTTGGAGAACACGTAGAAATCACAAGGTGCCAAATCCGGTGAATACGATGAATGGTTGATGGTAAAAATTTCATTTGTAATTAGAAAATCAGTGATAAGCGCCGAGCGGTGAGATGGTGCATTATCATGTAATAAACGTCTGCTACAATTTTTAAGATATTGAGGGCGCACACAACGAATACGCGCCAAAAGACTCTTCATAACACCAAGATAATATACAGCATTGACTGTTTAACTAGTTGGTACAAACACTTTGTGCACTATGCCTTTCGAATCATAAAAACAAATCAACATTGGCTTCACTTTTGACTTCTCCAAACGGCTTTTCTTCGGTCATTCTTCGCTTGGATGCTGCCATTCAGAGCTTTGAGGCTTGGTCTCTAGATCATATTGAAAACACTACGTCTCATCGCTAATTACAATAGAATACCTCCAGAGTTCGTCCGTTTTTGAGACTTTAATCAAGTCTGTACAATATTGAATTCATTTAGCTTGTATGGTACAAATCTTGCACAAATCTTTCTCAGTCCCAAATGCTGTATCAAAATGCGATGAACTGAATCTTTGAAAATATGTAATTCTAGTTCCAGGTATCGTAATGAGGATTTCGGTTCATATCTGATAAATTCACGGATGTTCGTCGTCACTTATGTCCGTATGACCATCTTTAACTCGTTTATACCACTCATACACACTTATACGTGATAAACGCGCATCACCATACACTTGTTTCATCAAATTATATGTTTCAGTAAACGATTTACCGAGTTTAAAAGAACTTGATATTAGCTCTTTGTTCAAAATTCATTTTTCGACAAATGCCAAATCCACACTGTTATTTCATGGGCAATTTCTCTGTTTCTAATGCTGCAAATGTCGTCATATTTTGACATAATATTGATGGAAGGTCTACCTTACCGAAGCATATTTTTTTTAATAGATAGCGCCACTAAGAATTACTACTTTAAAAAAGTTTTCTCTGCGATAGACTCTGTATATGTCTGTCACTAAAAGACGTTTACACTATTGGTTTGCAATTATAAATATTTTTATCCCAAATAGAAGTTTCATTGTGCTGCATATGCACTTCGTATGTACTCGTAAGTTCAGTTTATAGTAAGGTACGGTTTAGTCACACAGCAATCTCCCAAGACGGCACAAATTACGTGCGTAACTATATGTCATGCATACGTCTTAACTTGATCGGGGATCGATTCTGCTTAATCGGAGATTATGTATCCTCTTCGCTTAAAGGCGTTAAGGTACGAACGTCAGAACGGAAGACTGTAGGAAATTTAACCCAGATCATCATTGCAATGTAACTTACAGATCCACTGTCTATCCAGTTCTTTGTTATATATTTGGACTTGCCTTGTATTATTGTTCACATTGCAGCCTCCATATATTAATGGAACCATGCCCCATTGCGTATTGTGTGGATATATTAAAACGCACCAGGGGTAATGCAATTAAAGCTGTCCGAAGTCGGCAAATAGTCGCGCAAGCGTCAAATTTGAATGAAGAATATCGATGGGCGAACATGTTTTCATCGGTAATATATTTTATTAGCGATAGTATTAAAAACCATTATAAAATGCAAACATTACAAACTATTTGCTGGAATATACGAGGGTAGTTTGACAAGTAGTGAGAATGGAAAAGAAAAACGAAATTTTTAAATACAATAATTTTTATTTTTCAATATATTCTCCTAAAAGAGCAATACATTTATTCCAACGGTGCTCCAATGCCCCTATGCCATCTCTAAAATGCGATTCCGGAAGGCTTGCAAAATACTCATTTACGAAGATGATAAGCTCGTCGTTAGACGAAAATTTTTTTCCACTTAGTGCCGTTTTCAATTTTGGAAAAAGGTGGAAGTCAGAAGGGGCTAGATCCGGCGAATAAGGCGCATGCGGTACTAATTGGAAATGCAACTCGTGGATTTTGGATATCGCAACTGTACTGGTATGCGAGGGAGCGTTGTCTTGGTGAAACAGAATCTTTTTCTTTGCCATTCCTGGCCATTTAGCACGAATCTCAACATTTAATTTTTGTAGAAGTTCTGCATAATCTTGTCCGTTTATTGTGGCACCTTTGTGAAGGTAATCAATGAGCAAAATGCCCTTTGAATCCCAAAAAATTGATGGCATCACCTTGTTTGCCGATAAAGTGGTTTTCGCTTTCTTTGGAGGTGCAGAACCACGTTCTAACCATTGTTTCGACTGTTGTTTAGTTTCGGGTGTACTGTAGTGTATCCAAGTTTCATCGAAAGTAACAAATCGCCTACAAAAATCAACCAGATTCCGCATATAAGGGTCCAAACACTCATTGGAAATGCGCAAACGAGTGAACTTTTAATCATTCGTAAGCAATCGTGGCACCCATCTTGCCGAAAGCTTGGAAAGGCCCAATTCTTTCTATAAATGTGGTGTACGCGTTCTGTTGAAATGTTTACCATGTCTGCTATCTCTCTCACTTTGAGTCGTCGATCTTGCGTAATAATATTATGGATTTTTATAATTATTTCCTTAGAAGTCACTATTTTGGGTGCTCTAGAGCGCGCTTCATCAACACAGCTTGTTTTACCAAGTTTAAATTCATTTTCCCATCTACTTATTGTGGCGGATGATGGAGCAGATTCTCCTAATGTTTCCCGTAACTCATCTTTTATTTCGGTAGCTTTCATACCCCTAATTACGAAGTATTTAATCACCGAACGATACTCTGCTTTTTCCATTTTAACAAAACGACGTGTTGCTTCTTTTTCAATCAGCTGTCAAAAATAAACTAATCAACCGATTTATTTAAATATCGGAATGTAAATATATAAATAGGCAACCTAAATTTCAGTGCATTTATTTTACCAATTAGCGCGCCACCTATGTGTCATTCTCACTACTTGTCAAAATATCCTCGTATGCGCCGTTTTAAATATGTATGTACATATAACTTTAAAGATAAATAAAGATAATATGCGATTAATTTGTACAATATTTGAATGAAATATATATAAGCAATTACACATATACAAAATTAATAAACTAAATATAAATTATTGAAAATAAAAGTCTTTAACAGAGATTTTTGAAAATATTTTTAGATCATCAGCATGCATGAGAACTCTGCAATCAAGGAGGATAAAACATCGTTTATATTTGTAAATATTAAGCAACAGAGGCCCCAATGTGGATTTCTGATCGATGCCCGACATTGCAGTGTAGTGCTGGAGGTATATTCATTATAACATGCGTAGATTTGCAATCGCTGAAGGAAAACCAAAAACGAGTATCTTTAGAAATCAATATGTTATGGT
Organism: Dermolepida albohirtum; assembly: GCA_031893035.1. NCBI lineage: Eukaryota > Metazoa > Arthropoda > Insecta > Coleoptera > Scarabaeidae > Dermolepida > Dermolepida albohirtum. Next base: position 96,656 of record JAVIWB010000625.1, read on the forward strand.
CAATTATGTGAAATACTTTTGTAAAATTTGTATCTACGAGAGTGTAAGTGCAAGTAGAGAGTGTAATAAGTACCCGGCCTGACCTAGAGATAGCGGCAGTTGTTTGAAAAATATCACTGTATTAGAAAGTACACAATCTATAAAGCATAAGTTTCCAGTTTGCAAACGCCACGTTGTTTAGTATTTGTTTGGCAGTCATTAATAGTGAACGTTTTCATCAGTCGTTACGTGATGCAGTACTTTTATTTGAAAGGCCTCGGGACACTCGATATAAAAATTGAACTGGATTCTACTCTGGGTGAGTCTGCTCCTTCGTTTACAACAGTGAAATTTTTGGGTAGCAGTGCTTAAGCGAGGCCGTACGAGCTGCCGAGACGAGCATCGCAGTGGTCGACCAATGAAGCGACAACTCCAAAAGTGGTGAAGAAAATCCATAAAGAGGTACTGGATGATCGCCGACTGAAAGTGTACGAGCTAGCAGACATAGTAGGCATTTTAAAAAGGGTGGTACATCACATATTATCTGAAAATTTGGACATGAGAAAGCTGTGTGCAAGATGGATGCCGCGTTTGCTCACACTCGAGCAAAAACAGTGTCGCGAAGATGTTTCAATTGAGTGCTTAGAGATGTTTCGCAGCAACAAAGCAGAGTTTCTGCGTCGTTTCATAGCCATGGATAAAACATGGGTCCATCAATTCACACCCGAGACAAAAGAACAATCAAAACAATGGACTCTAAAGGGAGAACTGCCTCCAAAGAAGGCGAAGACCATTTCATCTGCGAGCAAGGTCATGGCTTCGATTTTTTGGGATGCGCGTGGAATAATTTTCTGAAACTATCCACGACGAGCATTATGCGAACCTATTGCAATGTTTGAGCGAAGAAATCAAGCAAAAATAGTCGTATTTGGTTAAGAATAATGTGTTGTTTCATTAAGACAATGCACCAGCTCACAAGTCCGTTATTGTAATGGTCAAAATTAATGAATTAAAGCTTTAATTGCTACCTCGTGTACCCTATTCGCCAGATTTAGCCCCCTCGGATTATTTTCTGTTCCCAAACTTGAGAAAATGTCTCAGCGGTCAAAGATTTTCCAACGATGAAGAAGTGATGTCAGCAGTTAATGGCTATTTTGAGCAGCAAGACAGTTCTTATTATTAAAAGGGTATCGAACTTATATGAACATCTCTGGGAAAAGTGTATAGAGCTGAAAGGAGATTATGTTGAAAAATAAATATATTTCTTTCCAAAATTTTTGTGTTTTCTTTGTTGGGTTGGGTATTTCTGGGACCACCCTCGTATTTTAAAAACAAGTCTTTCATCCAAGCATTAACTAATAAACTGCGTAATTTCTGCTATGTTTATTAACAGTTACTCTTCCTACCCTACACTTGAAGCACAATATCTGCTCACTTGTTTCGTTCAAAAAACAAATATTAAAAAAAATTTTAAAATGAAATAATTAATTATTGGTTTAATTAGTCATTTTTGTTGAAAAGTATACATATATGCATTTAAAATTAAAGAAACATTTCAGGTTTCTTCCTTTACTTAGGCTACCTACATTATTTCCATTACTAGTATAATATTTTCATATATTTTTATTAAACCTCATAACTCCTACGTAGAAAGCAAAGAAAATATAAAATTCTCTTTTTAACAGAGAAATAAAGTAATTGATGAGAAGGATTTTAAGTAAACATCAAGGGACATAAAAGCCATTTGAATTCATTTAAAATTCTTTTTTAAAAATCCGTTTTAAAAAGACGCTATGAATTTTTCATGAAGTTTTGGTACACCAGTCTTTATCCGTACGTGTTTTATTTTCCGGCAGCAAACAGAAAATGGAAGCTCGTACATATATACGTGTAAGTACATACGAAAACCTTTAAATATTATTAATTTAACATGTAAATATACCTAAGTAGGAGGCGTGCGCCAAAAGTCTAACAAAACGATAGAAATTCAACGCAGCATTCCCCAGGGGTTTGTCACCCTAACTTAAGTTTTCAAAACTTAATTTACCGTCAAAGTCAGATGCAGAACTACAAGACACCTTCAGTGTCAAATACAATTACTGACAATTAACTAAGTTAGTCTATACCGTGTCTGATCAGAGAGATGTTCGTTTCTATCTAATATTTATTATACGAGAGGTGTTCCAAACTTTCTTGAATTATTTACAATTTAATCTTCTGGCAAAAGTCAATTCGAAATAAATGACAAACGATATTTTTGTTATTTTAATAAAAGGTTAAGAATATAAATAGTATTCTATGAGCTACGTAGTTTCTATTTTATCTTGTATTCGTCTCTTTTATAAAAACATAATATAAATTCACTAGAGAATTATAACCAGAGCGATATTTTGTATATTTTTTTTAAATATTGTAAAGACTGAGGAATAATAGATTAATATTCCAATTCCTAGTCAACATGATTTTATTTCAGGCAAAAACATTGCTATTTTAAACTGTTTATAACATATTTAGGAAGCATTGAAAAATCCTTTTGTGGAAAGAAAATAAAGAAAAAACTTTACGGTTTGACACTGCGTTTATTTCTCCTGCCGCCTGGTCCAAAAAGCTAAATGGCAAGAGATGTCCTGGTAAAATTCATAACTCCCAAGTCCATTAATATAGACAACCACAGCACCTTTAACGCCGTTGTTTGTTGAAAATTTCTGACCTGCAAAGTATATGGAAGACTAATTGCTCAACTTTTCCCATAGCAACAGCAGGTTGGTAGTCATACATTGTCTTGATGGAAAACGATTTCTTTCGTTTACTAAACCAGAACGCATTCATTTTTTATTTTAATTTGTTTAAAAGGTTCACGTAGTATGAGCGTATAATGATTCGGACTTTACAAAGCAATTAACAAGAAGGATACCTTTTGCATTCAAAAAATAGAAGTCATTACCTTTTCTGCATATGGAACAACCGTGACCTTTTTATGAGAAGAGAACCACTGTGCCACCACTGTTTAGACTGCTATTTTGTTTAGGGCGAATAATGATAAAGCGAAAACTCATCTCATCCCAAACAAACACTAACGAGAAATTTGCATTCACACTTATTTATGACCAACACTGAGCAGTTGCAGCGACCACCTAGCAGTCAAATTCCTCATAGCCGCCAATTCTTCATTCGAAATGTATATTATGTTATGTTGGTGATTTTTACAGCCTTCACTATCTCAAACGTTTTCAAATGACAGTATTTTAACATCATAACATACACTTTTTCAACAATTTCCACTATAGTGACAGATTTCGGCATCCACTACGTGGTGCATCTTTAACAATTGTACGACCGCATTTAAACTCACAAATGCTTTTATCAATAGTGGAAGGTGATGGAGCAGAGTTTTTTAGTCCATAATTCGTCTCATTTTGACTATTTGTTACTGATAAGTGTTTCAAGAAAGAGTGCTTAACAGTCGGCTCAACAAAACTAATAAACATAACAAATATCTGAAATTTGACAATTGACGAATTGACATTGTTAGGGAGACATCTTGCCGGCGCATCACAAAAACATTTCAATTCACTTTCATAGAGCGTTTAGGGCATAGTCAACAATAGTGCGAAGCTTATTTATTTAACAAATAATAAAGGGTTAATTGTCAAAAATACATCTTGCGCTTTAATTTTAAAAAGTATTGGCGGTTATCTAACCAATAACTTGAAAAACTATATGTAACTATTCAAATGATTTATCTCAAACTCAATAAATGGTTTTCAAACAACAAAATTACTCTCACTGAATCTAATCAATACAACATGTAATCAGACTATTGTCTTACGCTTCGTTAGTCACAAATATATTCGATAGAAAAGTAATACATAATAATTATAATAATAATCCATGTATTCATATCTTCTAACAGTTTAACGCCAGTACAATAGATTTAAATATTGATTTTCAAGATAAGTAACAATAGACACGTGTGTAGAAAGTGGCCGACAATCCATGTATGGCATTTTTTCTTTTATTGTTTTCAGATATATTCCTTTCATAAAGCCTTCAAGCAATCTATAATAACTAGAGCGGCGACGAAAGTGGCAATACCATAGGCGGTACGGTAGAACGGGCAATTGGTGCGCAGTGAATGAGATCATTCACATCAAATACAATACGGTTCACGGTTAGTGTTTATAATAACTTCACACAAACATGTCGCGAAAGTCTGTGCCGTTTGCTACTTCGGTTAGAAAATACATAGCAGAATTTCCCGATTTAAAGTATGATGGATGTGCAGTATTGTGTTTGGTTTGTAATAAGCGACTTATAATACGGAAGAAAGACAATTGTAAAAAACATGTGAACAGTGCAATACATAAACTGAACAAAAGAAATGAAATACCTTATGCAACATTCCTTTATGATTTTTTATTTATGTTGACTGCATGTAATTTGCCGCTTCGTTTAATCAGCAAATGCCCTTTTCAAGTGTTCTGAAATAAATATCTGCCAAATTATAAATTACCTGCAAGAAGAACTTTACAGAAACATTTACCGCGTTTAAGAGAGAGGCTTGAAAATATAGCAAGAAGAGAATTGCATAATAAAAATGTGTGGATTACTGTAGATGAGACTACTGATTTAAAAAAAAATAGTATAATAAACGTAATCGTACGTATTTTATCAGCCAACACATTTTCACAGCACTATTTGTTAGCCTGTAAACGTATACAAGCATGTACTGCGGCAAATATTCGGCAAATAATAATGAACACCTTAAAGAAATTTCACATTCATAGTACTCTAGTCTGCATGCTTGTAACAGATGGTGCTGCTACTATGTTACTACTCGGACGTTTACTAAAAGTAACTTTTCCTAAATTAATACACATAACTTGTGTACTCCATGCTCTTCATTTAGTTGCTGAAAATGTTAGAAGTAGTTATAAAAACGTTGATCATTTGATTGGATCCACCAAACAAGGGTTTCTTAAATCCCCTAAACGACTTAAAGAATTTCATAAAACTTGTCCAGATATTTCGGAACCACCGGAACCCATTCTTACACGATGGGGCACGTGGCTAAATGCAGCTTTTTATTACCATAAGAATTTTCACAAAGTTAAATCCGTTATATCAAAATTTAGGCCAACCGAATCCCAAGCAATCACAGACAGTCAACATCAATTTGAAAATCCCCAAATTCTGGAAGATCTGGATACAATATATAACAATTGCCATCCATTAGTAGAAGCAATTACAAAACTTCAAAACGAAAACGATTCGCTGCCCTTAGACGCATCACTATGCATAGTGCAAAATGTGACCGCTCATTTGCATAGTTTAACTGACGCTGCTGGTGTACGAGCTCATCAAAAATTATTAAGTGTTTTAAAAAAAAATCCGGACTTGCTTGTTTTACGAACTATTTATGACAAATGTGCAAATAGTGAGCCCTGGAATGATTTTGAACAACAGTTTCTTTCTACCAAAATTACATCAATAGACGCCGAACGATCTTTTCCTCTACACAAAAACATTTTCTCGTCGCGAAGGACGTCATTTACAGAAGCAACCGTAGAGACGTATGCAATGATGCAGATGTACAGTTACTTCCACAACACATTACCAGGGTTATGAAATTACATATTACTAGGTAAGCACTAATTGTGTAAGAATAAGTCTAGACACGGCACTGCTACGGACACTTTCGCCGCAGTTTATAATTTACACTTAAACACCAACCGTGAACCGTATTGTATTTGATGTGAATGATCTCATTCACTGCGCACCAATTGCCCGTTCTACCGTACCGCCTATGGTATTGCCATTTTCGTCGCCGCTCTAATAATAACCTATACTCTATTCACCGAAGAAATAAACAACGCGTGATCACCACGTGATATAAAAACTATAGCTTTCGGATTGTCTAGTTAAAACTAAAGAAAAGTCTGGTATAAACGACTTAAAATCAAATTATTTTCTATGAAAGAACATCGCTCAAGATTAAAGTAACAATCAGTTCAAATCAATTTAAAAAAATGAATATATAAGACAGTATCTAATGTAAAAAAATATGAAAAGTTTGAAAAAAGGTAACAAAATGAATAACTGATTCTTACATAGCGTATGATAATATAAACTCATTGATACTGCATTTATTTGTATATACAATTTGTCTGGTAATGTTGTATAATACTTTTCTGCTTTGATTCTTTCTTTCTAGAGATTGTCCACAAGTACGCAGTTCTAGCTGCTGGACTGTTTTTATCTTCTTCAGAGTACTCGAATAAATTTCAAATCAATGTATAAACTGTTGTTTTGCTCAGGTGTATTATGATTGATGTCGGTCAGGTCTCTTCAACAAATATGCAGGGATACAAAAATTCTGAGATATTACATTGGAAAAGTTCCAAACAATACTTTGAAATATTCAGTCCTTGACGCTTTTAGTCAATGGTTAAAAGTAACAACACCAATCTGTAATACTGTACATCACTCGTTCACCAGCGATCTTTACAATGTCTACTAGCTTCCGCATTTCATACACTTCCTTATAATTGTATGCCTTTATGTGAAAATAAAATTTTTATTTTATCTAAGATACAACCATGCTCAGATGTATTAGACACCCCAGGTAAAAACCCTTATTCTCGGTATTATCTGTCTTATAAGTCTGACGGAAATTAACCGTAAAAATAGTTAATGGTATTTACAGAAATGCGTTTTTGAATACCCTAGTTAATCCCCTATTGAAAAGAATAGGTGGAAAGGGAAAATTGTGGATTTTAGAAATTTAGTGTCATTCTAGCAGTGCGTGAGCAACGTGAGTTTGTGAGTTTGTGGTAGAGATCAATTTGATTATCCTATTTTTTCACGTTGTGTCAGTTATTTGTTGAAGAAAAATGCCTAAAACACGCGAGTTGTCGGTAGGGGAACGCGCCCAAATAGTGCTACTGCATTCCCAGAAGTTATCAATAGCTGCAATTGCAAAAAAAAATGTTCGCGATGTGCAGTCCGTACAACCATTAGTCGCTATCAGGAGAGTGGGTCGTTTGTTAACAGACCAAAAAGTGGCAGAAAACCCTGTACCTCGATTAGAGAAGACAGAATTTTACAAAGACTGGCTCTCAGTGATAGGAAAAAGTCGTCGAAACAGCTCGCCAGTGAGCTGAAACAGCGTTATCGCGTAACAGTTTCTGCGCAAACAGTGAGAAGGCGTCTCCAGCGTGCTGGTTTACGAGGGTGTAAAGCGCGACGTAAACCGCTTTTAACTGACGCTCATAAAAAGAAGCGGTATTTATGGGCCAAACAACATGAAAATTGGACAATCGAGAAGTGGTCGAAGATCCTTTGGTCTGATGAATCGAATATCGAGGTATGTAAGTACATCTTCATGACTAATATTCTTATCGTTGTATGCAATTCAGTCTACATGTAACATTAAACAAAATTAATCCTGTCTAAGTGCTAACTTTCTTCTTTTGCCTGGAAGCTTTGGGGACTACCTGGGACGCTATACGTTCGGCGTAGGCAAGGGGAAGCTTATGAACCCCAATGTGTCATTCCCACAGTAAAATTTGGAGGTGGTAGTATCATGGTTTGGGGTTGTATGTCTGCATACGGTGCTGGAGAAATGTACCTGTGCGATGGACGGATGAATAGCCAACGCTATTTAGCCATGTTGGAGGAAGTATTAGAACCGTCTGTGCTAAAACTATTCGACCAGGATAATCCACAATACATTTTTCAGCAAGATAATGCGCTCTGCCACAAATCGGGAGCTGTAATGCGTTGGTTCGAGGAAAACACAGTGGAGCTATTGGATTGGCCGCCACAAAGTCCCGATTTGTCGCCCATTGAAAATTTGTGGCATATCTTAAAAACTAAGATCACGGAACATAAATGCCTGTCAAAAGCAGAATTATCAACAAAAATTCGCGAAATATGGGCTGCAATACCACCGGCAGAGTGTTACAATTTAGTAGCAAGTATGCCTCGACGAGTGCGAGCTGTCATTAAGGCCAAGGGCGGAGCGACAAAATATTGATAAATTGTACTATAATACTAAATAACACTTTGTACATAATTTTCACAACAGTTTTATATTCCTCATCTCTCTTTTGACTAAACTATATAAACTATATATGTATGTATGTACATAAATTCGTAAGGTGTCTAATACATTTGAGCATGGTTGTATATTGAGAGTCATCTGCAGAAGCTTAAACAAAATTTTTTGTAACATTACTTTTTAGAAAGTGAATTAAAGAATTTCGTAATCGAGAAACTACAGCTACACGGAAATGTACTAGACACCCCCACGAAGGAAAATTCAATTTAAAATGTAACTATGTATATGGTTTAGCAAAATTTATGCACAGTGGTATTATGCAACTTTCCTTTTCAGTATGTGCCACAAACTTTCGATTGTAGATAAATCTGGCGATTGTGGTGGTCAATTTACCAGAAGCGCTTCATTACTGGTAAGCTACTACACTGTAGCCTGTGCACGATGACAAGAGCATTATCTTGATTATAACAATTATATATATATCCTCTACACAAAGGTTTAGTATCGTGGGCTCCAGAACATCTTGCAGCATCAATACATAACGTTGAATGTTCATGCGTCCCTCGCACAGAAATATTTCACCGATCCCTTACGCTAACATGCATCCCTAAAACATGATACTTCCACCTTCATGCTTCGCAGTGGTCATATACTTCACCACGTCTCCGACACCACAAAAATAATAAAATGGACCTTTTGTTACTGGAGGGGAGCTGAGTTGACAATTCTCTTATTCCACAGTAACGCACAAATAAGCATAAATAAACATACATCAATGTTCGATTCATCAGAAAATATCACACGCTATCAAGTTCTCAACCGTCCAAATTGCGTTATTTTTTAGCCTACACGAGAAATTTTTTCTTATATTGTAACACTCTTTGTTCGATCCACAGTGGTTAATTCTTTTAACGATTTCCGTCGACCTTGTAAGACAATTTTTTCCCAAACAGTCATGTCTTGCAAATGCATGCCGTTTTTTTTCTACTTTTCGGTTTATTTTCATAACTTTGAGTATTTGTAGCATATTAAAATTATTGAACAGCACATGGCGAGTATTTTATTTTTCTAACAATTTGAACTTGCATAATGCCTCGGGTATTTAAAAGCACTATATTTAATAGTTCAGCTACACTCAGTTAACGTCTTTTAGGCATTATTGGATACACAATATAAACTAACGCAAAGAAAAACACAAAGTATAATGTGTTTTCAATTAATACCACTTTACGTAGACGTGGCCGAGAAAAAACTAATTTGCGGAAAAAAATTACGTATAAATAATTAAGTAATAAATGAATTCCTAAGAAACTCATTAAAACCCCATTATATAGATGCATATGTATATCCATTGTTTCCATTTGTCTGAAATTAGCAGGGTTTAAATAATACAACATTTTATTAGTGGTGCCTAATACTGTATATAAAAACTAAATATTTAAAAATTTCCATAGAACAAAATATCATTATACCTCGAAAAACCATCGGATTTAGGTTTCAACTAATCGAGTAGGATATCAATTAGCATCTAGCGACATTGAAAAGTAATCAGTTCTGAAGATATGAAAATGGTCTCAAATCGAAAGCCAAATGAAATTTCTTAAAAAAGTTGCTCTCCGCTTCGGTATCTAACAGTATCGCCGCTTTCCTATTTAGCAAAAAAAATATATTCTTCACTGCAACACAGCAATATTAAACAGCTTTTTTTATATAATGTAAATATTTGTATAGAGTCCGGAATTTTTCAAAACGCATTATCAGGGATGGCACAGCGTATTTTCCTTTGAATATAATACAATGCTATAAATGTCAACCTTTAATATTTATAATTAATGCTTTTGCTTTTAGCGCCATCTAATAAATAATGTACAAACTTCCAATATTTCCAATTCGAGTTTGCAACTAGTGGTCCCGTCTTAAACGACAATGCCGAAAGTTAATATAGTGCATTAAAGACGGCACAACAGGTCATTCAATTATTTATTAATATTTTTATTTTAAAAACATTTTATAGAAAATAATTTTTTCAATTTTTATCTGTTACTTACTACTTAGTACCTATTTTAAAAATAAATGTTAATTTTCGAATATTTGTAATTAATTCTCGCATTGCCTATACCGTGTTATAGAATTATTCATTTGGTGAAGTAAATATTAGAAATAATAGAACAGAAACAAACTTCAAGCACTAGAGAAGTAGTACCTGACTTAATTCTTTATACAAATTTCTTTTAATAATATTTGTAATCATACTGAATTTAATATAAAACTAAAATAAAGTCACAGAATTTTAGTTAAACAGTTTCAAAAAAGAATAGAGAATATCTATAAATATGCTTAAACATTACCAAAATGTAAAAGAATTTTTAGAATATATAGTAATAATATTCACAAAAATTTTTTTAAACACCAACATGAAAAAAATTAATTTGAAAATTATAGAAAATTTGTCGTACAGGTCTGATGCTTGAAACTTTGAATGTAAAATATAATAGTCTTTTAGATTAGACAAAAGAACGAAACAAAAAATTTAAAAAATAAGAAATAAAATTAATAGTATCTATTAACAGATAGCGCTAGGAGCTATCATTTTCTGTAATAGTTAAGTGTCACAAGCTATTCTATACTATAGTCAACTATACTTCAAATGAAATCGTATATGTTCATATCCAGATATGTTTTAAAAAGTGTTCAATAATTTACATTTTATAAGAAAAAATAAAGTTGCCTTATATAATAAATATTAGCATTACTATAAATTATATATAAAGAGGTACTTACTAGTTAAATTGTGTTACTTATAATTAATATTTTAATGTTTTAGATTTACAATTATCATGTCTGTAGTAATAGAAACTACTTTAGGAGACATAACAATCGACTTATTTATAAAGGAAAGACCAAGAGCTTGTTTAAACTTTTTAAAATTGTGTAAAGTGAAATATTTTAATTTCAATCTATTTCATACCATCAGTCGTGGTTTTATTGCACAAACTGGAGATCCTACAGGCTCAAGAAATGGTGGTGAATCAATATTTGGTGTTATAGAAGGACCATTGAAAAGATATTTTGAAGCAGAAAGAAATCCACGTATAAAGCACACCACAATGGGCCTAGTTTCATTTGTAGGTACTGATGATAATATGATTGGATCACAGTTTTTCATAACTTTAGGAAATGACCTAACATACTTGGATGAACATCATTGTATCTTTGGTGAAGTTATGGAAGGCCTAGATGTTTTAGAGTTATTAAATGAAACAATTTGTGACCAAGACAACAGACCATACCAAGATGTTAGAATAACTCATACAGTAGTATTAGATGATCCTTTTCCAGATCCAGAATATTTAGAAGTACCAGCACGTTCACCTTCACCAAGCATGAAACGTTTACGAGGTGGAAGAATAGCACCTGATGAAGAAATTGATGAAACTCAAGGAAAAAGTACTGAAGAAGTTAATGAAATAGTTGCTGCTAAAGAAGCAAAGGCACGAGCAACAATATTAGAAATGATTGGAGATATACCTGATGCAGATATGGCTCCACCAGAAAATGTACTTTTTGTTTGTAAATTAAACCCAGTCACTACAGATGACGATCTAGAAATTATATTTAGTAGATTTGGAAAGATAAACTCTTGTGAAGTAATAAGGGATAAAAAAACAGGAGAGTCTTTACAATATGCTTTTGTAGAATTTGATGACAAAAAGGCATGTGAAGATGCATATTTCAAAATGGATAATGTATTAATAGATGATCGTAGAATTCATGTTGACTTTTCACAGTCTGTAGCTAAAGTAAAGTGGCATGGAAAAGGTAGAGGTGTAACAACATATGATGACAGAGGGAACAAGTCACGTGACAAAAGAAATGATCTGGGTAATGGCAGATATATCAAGAAATCATCAGATCGTAAAACTTACCAACATCGAACTTATAATGAACAATTTAGATATCAGAAGCGTGAGGAAATTCAAAAACCAAAATATGAAAGAAATGAGAGGAAAGAACAAAGACCTAGATTTCAGAGTGACAAATATAATTACCATGATAAAACACATTATTCAAAAGAAAAATTGTATAAGTATGATAATAAAAGATATTCAAGTGAAAAATACCCAAAAAAATATGAAGACAATAAATCTCATCAGTACAGAAGTGATTTCAGGTCAGAAAGAAGTAATGATAGAAAAGTACAGTATCGAGATAGAAGTCGTTCTTATGAAGAATACAAAGCCAGGAATGATTATAAAGAAAAATATGACGAAAAAGGAAAATTCAGTACAAAAACAACAAAATCAAAAAGTAATTCTAATCAAAAGAAAAAATACTATAGTTCTTCAGATAAAGATTCATCTACAGAAGATAGTAGCAGCTCTGAAGACAGTTCAGATAAAGAATATACACATAGAAAGAAGGATAGTAAAAAATCAAGTACACAATATAAACCTAAAAAAAGCAAGAAGACAAAAAAGAAAAGCCAAAAAGAACATCAGACAAGTAGCAGTGAAGAAAGTTAAAATTGAAATTATGAATTATATTGTTTGTACATTGTATTTACTTTTTACTATATTACTCAATTAAAAATGTGGTACAAATGAAAGTCTTAAGAACACAATAAGATAATCATATTTTAGTATAAAATATTCATATGCCAACAGAGTCAATCATATATTTAGGTATGTACATGTGTAACATTGTGTTATGAATGTTTTTGAAAGTTGATACTTGTGATATAACAGTATTTTTATATAAAAGATTCATACCACGGTAAACACGGATATTTCGTCCTCTAATAAAATATTAAGATTTTGAGTTGAATATATATTAAATCATCCATAATAGGTGTCTGAGATGGTAGCAAAACATCACCAGATTAATAACCAAATAGGTTGCTTTCGTTTCCGTATATTATGCATCCTCCATGCATTTGTTTAATGTGAACATATTGAACATCTTTGAAAATATCATATAACATTTGTTCGTAAATACATTAAATAATAAGTATAGCTGATAAAGTGACAATCAGGTTTACCAATTATGCAGTGTTGCTAATGAAAATTAGTATTTTCAAACCCAAAGAGTTGTGGATCATTTAGTATATATTTTCATATTTTAGAAAACAAATTAATTATTTCCAAACAGTACTAATATTGCTGACTTTTCATACTTTTGATATTATTATGCACATTTATTATTCATTAGTATAATTACCAATTTTTATTTCAATAGAATAATTCCATTTTTCACTGGAAAACTGCATATAATCATGTGATGAATGCAACAACATATAAGAAATGGTTTTATGTTTTTGTTATCAAAATTACCTATTCGTGTCATAAATTAGAGAAAATTCTTACAACAGAATCTAAGAAAAAAGACATGCAGGAGTAGCTGCAAGCTAAGAAGATTGTATTCAAAGAAAATATGATTTGATCTGAACATAACAATAAAATTGTACTAAAGTTACCACCTTATCATTGTCAAATCCGACAAAACTGATATGGGCAAAAATAAAAAAGGAGTGGCATCCAAGAACAATACATTTAAATTGAGAGAAATGCATTACAAGATATAAAAAATGTTCACAATGGTAATTAGAAAACTTGTATTGAACATATAGTTAAAGAAAAAACAAAAATGTATGCTCTAGATCAGGTATGGGCAACCTTTGACATGTGGGCTAAACTTTAATGTGCAAATACGTTCGCGGGCGGCCTTTAAAAGTAGTGTTCATAATTTTTAGCAATAAATATCAGACATGAAATAATACGACAATGTCTCGCGGGCCGGATTAAATCTTACACTAGGCCGAATCCGGTGGTTGCCCACATATGCTCTAGATAGAATTGTAGGTAATCTGATTGAACTGTTCATTATTTCTGTAACAAGTGCCTTTGGTTTCTTTGTTTAAATGCGATTTTTTTTATCAATTTACCTCTTTGTAAGTCTCGTTTATTTAAAATTAATACATTTTAATGTAATTAATTTAAAATTTGAACATCGCTCTCTTGAAGAGTTATTTACATTTAATATTAAAGTGGAAGTAGCAGATGTTATAATATTAAATGTTTTGGATTCAATGAATAAATGAAAACTGATAACACTAGTATATAATAAAAATTAACTGATCACATCTCACACAACATGGGATATTTTTAAAACATTTTATATTCAAATTTGCTGCCAAATAGACCTTTTTTATTTTCTTAATTAAAGATAATCTATATTTTAATATAAATCATATTGAAAAAGAAAATAATGAATTTAAATATAATATGTGGCGCCATCTCTAATAGAGAGCCAAACCTTATTCAATGTTTATCGATAAAAGGATGTTCTAGGTTTGAAACTAAATTTGTGTCGCTGGAAAGTTTGTACAACAATTATTAGATGTCGCCACAGGCACAGCAAAAATTTTTAAAAAATAAAAATTAACATATTTATAATTTAGTAATATTCGTGGGTTAGGGTTTAAAAACTAAAATAATTATTTATTATATTATATTTCTATAATATAGTACAAACTGTATTATGAAAATGAAAGCAATAATAAAATAATTTAGAAAATATGTGGTGTTCTCTCTGCTACAGTGCTTAAGCTTCTTTTGGTACCTCGATATGAATATGTGTTTGATTTGAAACTAGAATTAATGTCATTGAAAGTTTATACAATGACTATTATATGGCATGATCAGGTAAAGGAAAAGTTGTTTTATTAAATTTAAAAATTAGAATTTATATATTGTTTTGTTGCAAAAAAATGTGCAACATAATTTTAAAAATTTCCGGACCTACCTGAATTTTGATATTATGTAAAACCAAGCATAAAGTTTGCAATCATTAATGTTAATTAGTGTTTATATACTAATTGCTTAAAAGTAACTTAACACGGATCTTTAACTTATATATATTCAAATATCATATATGTATAAAAGTAAATAAATAAATAAACGATTAGAATTAAAAGAATCATTAGAAATTTTATAAATTTGTATTATGGTGTTGTCAAAATTATTCATTGCTGATATCGAAAAATAACAATTCTTACTCAGACGAAGTTTGATATCTTTTACAGTACCCACGCCAACATTTAGCAAAAAAAATTCTTCCCGCTGCAATATTTAACAAAAAAAATACTCTTAGTCTGCAGGGCCCAGCAAAGAAGATTTTCTCTCCGCTAGTGTTCTAGCAAAAGAAAATTATTCTCCGCTGCAGTATCTAGCAAAAGAAATTACTCAATTCTGTAGTAGCTTAGTAAAAATAATGTTCCCTCTACTTTAGTATTTTGCAAAAAAAGATTTACCTACTGATTACTAAAAACAAAACCACTCCTTAAGTCGTCGAAATCACAAAAGACTGAAAGTAATCGTGAATTTTCTTTAGTCAATCGTTCTCATAATCTTTTTCAGTGCCCTTGAAAAGCTCTGGGTGACTTTCCAGGCGAAATTCGCCATCGAAAATTTTTCGACCTTGCGGAAACTTCGCCAAAATTTAACAAGGGCAGTTTTCGTATTTCAAGAATGAAGGGTCTCTCGGAGATTCTTCTGACACCACCGATACGAATCGATGTGCCGATTGAGCTAACTTAACCCGAAGAGCGCCGCGACGTTCGGTTTTAGAGATGTGCCGGGAAAAGTAAAACATGAAAAAGACTAGGTTTTTCCGAAAGTCCAAAGTATGCCCTGTGGAATTTTGTTGTATGGAACCTTCAAAATATTTTGTAACATTTTTGATTCAAAAATCCCTTTAACAAGCAATTTTGACGAATAACAAATCTTAATATACACTACCCTCCATAAGTTTAATCGCACTACAGATAATTTTAATTGCAGAAGGAAATAAAATATTTAAGTTAATATATACTAAAATCATTTTACATATTTGCACGTTATTTAACCGAAGTATTTTGGATAAACGAACGGAAGCCTTATTTTCTATTTCGAGAAATAATATTCTGGTAAGAAATATAATGAGAGTGTCATGGAGATTATCCCTTACTCGAAATTGTTTATTGTATGGTTCATTTCGTGGACGTAATAGCCAGTCTTGACCTAATATTTGTGCGCTTGTAAGCGTATCTTTTATGTCTATTGCACAGTGATTACTCAGTATTCACGTTGTTAATAAAATGTCAGCAAGTACTATCGAGTGACCGTATTTTTTTTAATTGTGTTTAAAACATGGCAAGTAGAAAGCAACTAACTCTTGAACAAAGGGCAAGAATTATTGCTTTGCACGAAACAAAGCTTTCTAATAGAGCAATCGCCCGAAAGCTAAGAGTTTCCGAGTATTGTGTTCGTCAAACTATAAAGAGAATGGCAGAAACTGACCAACTCGGGGACCGAAAACGCAATGGACGACCGATAATAACTACTAAAAGAGAAGATGAATATCTGAAATTAATGTCCTTGTGCAATCATCGCCTTACAGCCCCGGAAATAGCAGCACAATATAACGTACACCACGAAGCCACGGTTAGCGTCACAACAACAAAACGCCGTTTAGCTGAAGCTGAACATACAGGTATTGGACTGTCAAAGAATGGAAACAACTCTTATGGACAGATGAATCCAAATTCGAAATTTTTGGAAATAAACGCTGTACTTTTGGTCGTCGACGAGTCGGGGAGAGAATGTTAGATGAATGTGTGGTTAAGACAGTGAAACATAGTCGTGCAAATGTGATGGTTTGAAGTTACTTTGGAGGCGGGCACACCAGAAAATTGGCGCAAATCACAGAAAGAATTACAAAAGAAGTCTATTTGCGTATATTGCAAGAGCATGCTCTTCCGTCAACCATGGAGCTAATGGGTCCGGGTTTTTTTTATCAGCAAGATAACGACCTCAAACACACAGCAAAGATTGTAAAATGGTTCCTCGCCGATCAAACTGAAAGAGGAAAGCTTACATTAATGACATGACCACCCCAAAGTCTGGACTGCAATCCGGTAGAACTGTTATGGGACTGTTTCGATCGTGAAGTGCGTAAAATACCTGCTACTAGCATGACAGATTTTTGGAATAAGTTGCGGAATGCATGGAACTCTATCGATAAGGAATATCTCGACCGACTAGTTGAACGAATGCCAGGTGTTTATGAAGCCGTTATCGCAGCTAGGGGTGGTTACTTTCACGAAAGTAAAAATTAAGCTAACTTATTATAATATTACTTAGATTAATAATGTCAATTGCTTGAATTGTATGTTAATTTAGTATTTTATAAATAAATTTGCCATGAAATTAAACAGTCCCTGTAATATCATTGCGCAGTTAAAATTATCTGTAGTGCGATTAAACTTATGGACCGTAGTGTATATATAAATATGTACATATATATATATATATATATATATATATATATATATATATATAATGGAAATTTTATTGCATTTCAATATATACAACGAATCCTCTGTAATAATTGCCTTTTAATACACATTTGAAAGATACTCTTAATGCCCTTGTAAAGAGACCATCTGACATACATACGAGTACATACAAATTTTCGAGAGCCTATTGGATCAAAAAACTTTTTCAGTAACACTATGAATGCATACAAAGAAATACATTTCTACTAGAATGTATTTCTTCTAATTTATTGGATTAATTTTCATATCAACAACTGAATATGGTTCCATTACTTGTTAATTCATATGCTATGAGTACTTTCGTAAGATATGTCTGAACGATTAGAAAAGCTGATGCCGTAGGGCTACAAGCAGCTTAGATAGTATATAGTAGTATATACTATCTCACTGTCTTGGTCCATTCTACTTCCGTAATAGCTTTTTATTTTATAAGGGATTGTGGACATTGTGTTAATTTTTTAACAGCTGTTGAATAATCAAGAAAGGAGAGATCAGTATCGTCACATTTCCAGTTCGTATTTGCATATCTTTCTTTCAAGTATGATATGACTGTAGCAACTGCTTGATTTTTGTCTTTTCCGTCTGCTATCCGTTGGACACTGTCCGTCCACCGTAGCTGATTGTGATTCATTAATATCCCCCTCTCCTACATACTGCAACCTGGACGTTTCGGTTTCACTAGAAGCAACATTTGATTTGATTATCGCAAATTTAAAAAATGATTTATAATTTTTCGTGTTAAGCCCAAGATCTAGTCTTGCAACATGATACAAATTCAGCTGCTTGTCCTGCATGTGTTTTCTCGGATCATGTATGATTGTTATAACAATCTCTTGAATTCTTCCACCGTTTCTTTAATTCATCACTTGTAAAGCAAATATTAATCAACTATCATCCATGATACTGATCAACATTTAGTCTTATTTAGTATATTTTGTTTATTGTTGCTCGGTACTATAGTATTAATTGTTGATGAAGTGTGTATTGCAATATAGAATAAATTACAACCTGTCTATATGCAACAATCAACGAAGAATGATGGGTGGAATCCATTAAAGGATTTCAAGATATTTGGCAATTCCTAAATTGCCTTAGCAAAAGAACAGATCAATCTATTTTCCTCATTTAAAGAAATGTTCGATTATTTTGATGACCATTGTAAGTTCATTTGCATTGATTACATCGGTTATTGGAAAGAATGCGATAACTACTGGAAAAAACCTTGCATTATTTTGCAATTTGATGTAGTAGTTGTTATACATAATAATCATGATTTAATGTTTCTAAAGAATCGAAACATTTACGTTAGTTATTGTTTCATCTACTTCTTACGAAATACTTTTAAAGAAGTAAGGAGAATAACCATGGAAATATTATTACCAACGAATATAAACAGTGTCATACAAGTATTCACATAATTTATTCAAATTGAAATGTTTAAATTTGTCATTACTCCAGGAAAAGTTAAAACAATATCAAAACAATTATTTACGTTTAGAAACTTAATTTTATTCGGTATGCTTTTACAATGTACATATTTTGCCTAAGAATATTTTTCTGCAAAAATTTTACAAGGTGCGGGAAAAGTCTCTTTTCATAAGTTAGCTCTTTTAGAGCTGGTTATGAAGAGTTTTATGTAAATCGAAATCGGTTTAAATTAAAAGCTTTTATTTCAAATTCCTGAATATAATAAAATCATTTCATTATAAAATGCTATGGGTGATTTAAAGATAAAGAGATGCGTGTAATGTGTAGGTATATCAATAAAATTTTTCCTTCCGATATTAACAGAAAACACATCGGTTCTGTATCATATCTCTTGCGTCAAAAATGGAGACTACTTATAAATAATTTCAGAAACTAAGTATACAGAATTAAGAAACCCACACTTAGCCATCATCCAATTTAATTTGATTTGTAAGAAATCGTTTGTTTTCTATAAATGCCGTAGATATACTACTGATATGAATTCTTTATCGTCTGGAGTCTGTTTACATTGTTACTACTCAAACAGGGAACGTATATTGAATTACAGAAATCAAAATTGAACATCAAGGGATCACACACAACAATTCCTTTATAGGGACGTTTAAAGGACATATTAATAAAGCATCTAAAACAAATTAAATAGAATTAATATTGCGTCCAATAGTTACTGTTATTTATTGATTATTGTAGCCTCTTATTCATGGAACGTACAAGATTTTGACATGTTCTTGTTTCCTTATAATTCTCACCAGTCCTATTAGCATGTATTTAAATTTCGTCTGTATTTCGGATTCGGCCATCGATCGAAAATATATATGTATATATGTACACTACCCGTCATAAATGAGGGATCACATACTATCGATAGCATCGCTCTATCTGGGTTTCGGTAGGGACAATTTAAATAACAGATGTGAGTGCATTTCTGTGAAGTTTACCAATCATATCCGGATCATTATGTAAATTATATAACCATGTAAAATACGTATGTATTATAATTTCCTTTAATCCTTTTATGACCTGTATTCAGAATAAATAATTTTCCTGAAAACATTTATTTTAAAGGGGTTTTTTATATTACGAGATTATAGTGGTTCTAAGAAACAATTTACAGGAATTTGCGGTACCACACGACACAGAATGCTGCAAACTAAGAAAAATATAGTATTCGTCTAGAATATGTCTGAGTAAGTTGTAATACGAGTATTAGTGAACAAACATACAAAATGCCAAAAAGAAAGGAATTGAGTGCAGAAATTCGTAGTGCTATAATAACGTTACACAAAGAAAAATTGTGACTGCGGACAATAGCGCAAAAATTAAAATTAACATATCATGCAGTGCAAGGTACAGTGAAAAGGTACATAACAACGGGTGCAATGCAACCAAAAAAACGTGTCGGAAGACCAAGGATGACCACTTGACAAGAAGTTTTGCGGTTGGAACTGTTATCTAAACGGAGTAGACGGTTAACAGCTTCGCGCAGAATTAAATAAATTAGTGGTCCCTCAAGTATCCGGCTTGATCTAGAGAAGGTGGTAGTTGTTTGAAAAATATCACTGTATTAGAAAATACGTAACCTATATAGCATATGTTTCAAGATTGAATACGTAGTATTAGTATTTGTTTGACAGCCATCAATAGTGAACGTTTTCAGTGAAATTGTAAAAATGGGGAAAATTGGTCATCGTTACGTGATACAATACTTTGAAAGGCCTCAGCCCAACCGATATAAAAGCCGAACTAGATTCTACTCTGGCTGAGTCTGCTCCTTCGTTTACAACAGTGAAATATTAAGTAGCAGAGTTTAAACGATGCCATACGAGTTGCCAAGACGAGCATCGCAGTGGTCTACCAAATGAAGTGACGACTCCATAAATGGTGAAGAACATCCACAAAGCCGTACTGGACGATAGTCGGCTGAAAGTGCGCGAGCTAGAAGACATAGTAGGCATTTCAAAAAGGGCGGTACATAGCATATTATCTGCAAATTTGGACATGAGAAAACCATGTACAAGACGGGTGTCGCGTTTGCTCACACTCGAGCAAAAAGAGTGTCGGGAAGATGTTTCAATTGAGTGTTTAGCGAAGTTTCACAACAACAAAGCAGAATTTTTGCGTCATTTCATAAACATGGATGAAATATGGGTCCATCACGTCACACCCGAGACGAAAGAACAATCAGAACAATGCACTCGAAAGGGAGAACCGGCTCCAAAGAAGATGAAGACCGTTTCATCTGCAGGCAAGGTCATGACATCGGTTTTTTTGGGACGCACGTGGAATAATTTTCATTGACTATCTTGAAGAAGGAAAAACTATCAACGGCGATTTTTATGCGAACTTATTGTAACTTTTAAACGAAGAAATCAGGCAAAAACGGCCCCGCTTGGCTAAGAAGAAAGTGTTGTTTCATCAAGATAATGCACCAGCTCACAAATCCGTTATTGCCTTGGTCAAAATTAATGAATTAAAGTTTGAATTGCTTCCTCGTGCACCCTATTCGCTAGATTTAGTCCCCCGGGTTAAATGGCTCAGTGGTCATAGATTTTCCAACGATGAAGAAGTGATGTCGGCAGTTAATGGCTATTTTGAGAAGCAAGACAGTTCTTATTATAATATTATATATTATATAAAAAGGGTATCGAACTTATTGAACATCGCTGGGAAAAATGTATGGAGCTGGGAGGAGATTATATTGAAAAATAAATATATTTCCTTCCAAAACTTTTGTGTTTTCTTTGTTGGGTCGGGCACTTCTGGGACCACACTAATCTACATGATAAAGTATGGACAATTGAAATTCATTATTTGGATTTTAAAAGTATTTAATTAAGGAAGTAATTTAAACATTTTTAAAGCTCAATAATGTAAATTTCAGTTGCTCCCACTTTGTTATGCAGATATTATAAATACCATTAAATTTCTTAATTGTAAATATGGTGTAGACAATTTTTGAATCTGATGCTACAATGTACTGAAACAATTTGCTATTTATTTGTAAATAATGTTTTTGAGCATTATTTTTCGTGTCGGTTCATTGTAATTGATGAAGTCTTAAAGCAATTGTTTGAAATTTTACAATAAAATTAAAGTAGGCCTACAAAACAATCACCAAAAATCGTTTGATGTAAAATGTAACTAATTTGACAGTGAAAAAATCAAAATAATGCACAACGGCAAATAGAAGGAATTTTAGTACGCCCAATACTGTAGTAATAAAGTGTAAAGGTTGAAATTAAATTGCTTTAGTTTGTCCTGAATTCAAGCTTGTCAACTGCTATAAATTAGATACTTGTATATCAAATGTGAAAATAGTAATTTTCCATGATGTAATCTTATAAATTATTTAAAAGATATGTTTTCCCATATTATTTATTAAAGAGGTGAAACAGTATCAATTGTAACTTATACTTCAGGTTAAATAAACAACGCATGGTTTTTCCAGTAGCTATCGCACTCTACGTAATAAACTGTTTCAATACCACAATAAGCACCTACATACGTATATATGTATACATAAGTGCCGCACGTACGTACATACTTATATGGTATACTTGTCCTTACAAACTTCTATATATGGTAAAATTTGTATATAAATAGAAAGTTTTCTTAGGTTACTCAGTTTATGTGTGGCTCCTCTTCAGTCGAAGATGTGTGAGCTAAAGCTGTTACTACTGTTTACGTTCATTTTACTAAACGTGTGGAAAGTTGAAAGTCAAGATGAACCTATCTTAATTACTAATTTGGGAAAAATTCGTGGTTCCATAATAAAATCTCGGCTTGGAAATGACATCTATTCTTTCAGGAGCATTCGTTATGCAAAGGCACCAGTAGATGAACTGAGGTTTCAGGTAATTTTTTGAAGAATAGTAAAAGTGCATGAAATGTGTTTATAATTTATAGTAAAAGTGAATAATGACGACAATCGCTTTATTGTTGGCGTGATAGTATTAGCCTACGTTAATAGAAAATTTAGGTGACTTTGGGACAGTAAGACAACAAACTAAGAATAGAAATTATATATAACAGTCGATCTGAAAAGTGCCCGGTCTATTATAGTAAAACACAGTTTTTTGGCAAAATTCGATTTTATTATTCAACATAGTTGCCTTCGAGGGCGATACACCGATTATAGCGTTCTTCCAACTTTTCGATACCATTTTTGTAGTACGAATTGTCTTCAGCCTCGAAATAGGCCTCAGTTTCGGCGATCACATCCTCATCCCTGCTAAATTTCTTCCCGGCGAGCATTCTCTTGAGGTCTGCAAACAGGAAATAGTCGCTGGGGGCCACATCTGAAGAGTAGGGTAACATGGGGCACAATGAAACAAGAAAAATATAACTTTATATATCATCGGATACAATATATATGTTCGCTCAAATTAAGGTTCATGTGGTCACTAGTATCCAGTGTGACTTATTTAATTACTGTTTTCCTATTTTCCTCAAAATATTCTTATTCAAAAATTAATGTCACGAGTACGTGTCATATGTTTCATTGTACCCCTTGGTGGGGGTACAATGAAACATAGGTAGGGGCACAATGAAACACAATAGTAACTATAAAATATGACTATATTTTTGAATTACAAAGTGTGATATATTTGAAAATGATCAGTTCACTTTAAATTTAAAAGAGAAAAATTAACGCCAAAAGATAAATAAGATTTCTGTCGCTTTGTGTGTCCACTGAATGACGGTTTTGGAAGGATCATTTTAATCTGCCCTTCTTGCACTGATGCTCTATCCTCTACCTCAGGTTTTACAAATTTTCCACTTATGTTATTGCTTTTTCGAAGAAAGCTAATTTCATAATCACTGTCGTCGTCTTTTTAAACCATCACTTCTCCGATGTAAAAAATGTCTTTTTTTCCTTGAATGTCAAATTTAACGAGAACAAAATCTCCTATTAATGGTTCTCGTTCAAGATCTTCAAAATTTTCAGGACAAAGTGCCTCCATCGTTTCGTCCGAAATGTCAGTGTCATCATCAATATCCATAAGAACCGGCACTGTTTCGCTACAATCTTCTTCAGATTCATATTTATTTTTGTTCTTGAAGAGGGATCTTTTAGGAGCCTTCAGAGATGAATTTGTCTTCTTTTCTATTAGAGCATTCTTCTCCGGTGTGCTTGTAGCAATAATGCTACGCTTTTGGCGAGTGTTTTTACGTTTACGCTCTCCAGCTTTAGGGTAACCTTTAAATTGTTGAGGGCTCTTGTAAGTATGAGGCATAGAAGTTGATGAAGTTGTAGTTCCAGAAGCTCTTAACTCAGAGGACCTCCTGTTTGTTGAACTTGGCCCAGGATTTTCTTCCATTAACGTGTTAACAGTGGGTTCTTCAGAACACAGTTTGTTAATTTCAGAAACTGATGCCTTGATCTCATTAGTGTTATTTTCCTCTAGTAGGGGAGTTGCAACTGTTGCGGTAGTTTCTTCCACATTAGGTCGATCAGTCACATAGCTGCCAAGAAAATCCTCATCTTTAAATATGTGCCTGTCAAACGGAAAAATTCCAGATCGCCGAAAACCAGACATAATGTTCTCTGGTGACAGGCCTCTTTGATGAGCAATTTTCACAATGCTGGCAATTTCATAAATTGACATTGTTTGTCCTGGATGTTGCATCATCCAACTGTCAATTGCAGCATTATAATATGTCTTGAAGGGTTTATACACCGCAATATCTAGAGGCTGAAGCTTGTGGGTACAGTGAGGAGGGAATGTCACTATTGTTACTCCATTTTCCCTTGCCAAGTCAATGACTTCAATTGACAGGTGGCTGTCATGGTTATCAAACAGCAACAAAGTTGGAGATCCTTTTGAACTTTTTGTATGGTGAATGAAATGTTTCATTACCTGTACAAAGAGTTCAGCTGTCATCCACCCTGAAGGATTGGCAAGGCCTAGAGTCCCAGCAGGAGCATCTTTAGTCATATGCGGCTTGAAATGGACTCTGGGAAATACCATAGCAGGAGGAATAGAGTTTCCTGTGGCATTCACGATGCAACAAGTCGTAACTGTCGTACCCTTTTCAGCACTTGTGCATTTACTTATCTGTTTTGAACCCTTCTCTGCCAAAACCTTCTGAGATTTCTGAACTGTCGAAGTTGCAGTCTCGTCCAAATTGAATATTCTTGTGCCATCTGCAAACTGCGGATTTACTTTTAAAACTTCCTCTAGATTGTAAAAAAACAGGTTTACATTGGCTCTGTTGAATGATGTAGCTCTTGACAAACTGCAGGCTTCCGGAGTTCGAAGACTAAGCTGGGTATTTCTCTTCATAAAGCCCCCAAACCAATCAATACCAGCAAGCTTATTTTCTTTCCAAGTTCCTGGGCAAAAAATGGAATTTACTTCAGCCATTTCATATGCTAGACGTCTAGTGTCTTTAGATGTGAGACCGTAGTACATTTTCGAACTCATTACAATGTAGTCTGCCAAGTCGTTCTCCTGCTCTTCAGTGAAAATCTTTCGACAATCATAATGTGGTTTCATCCTAATAATTTTCTCAGGACCGGCACTTTTCTTCTTTTGAACATATCGGAATAGTGTAGGGTATTTCACTCCCTTTTCTATAGCGGCTTTCCTTATGCTCATTCCTTGCTCCACTAAAACAACAGCTTCACGCATGCTATCTTCTGAAAAGTTCCCCTTTTCTGTTTTTCTAATTCTATTTCGTACCATGTTAAACACCTGTAGGTAAATAGAATTATGAATAAACAGATGTGAATTTGAACATGACTCTAATTAAATATATACAAGAAATACCGGGGCACAATGAAACAGTAAATTGTGGAAATGTTTCATTGTGCCCCTGTTACTCTCTTTAGATAAATTCATGATTATAAGCTATTAAAAGTAAAGTGATGATAAAAATAACTTACTTGGGTTTCTAAAGCGTGATGAAGTTTTAAATCGATCACTTTTATTTTATTCTAAACGTAACACACTATGGAAAATAACTAAAAGTCTGAGAGAACGAAAATTTACATCCAACAGCCACAAACAACATAGTATGAAGAACTCGTAAACCAAGCGGGTTAGACTTGATGTTTCAAAATGGAAGCTTCTGTATGTAGTTCAGTATTTTATCTATGGAAGCGCCACTTTTCTAAAGCCTTTTTATGGGATAAAAACATTACTGTTTCATTGTGCCCCGTGTTTCATTGGGCCCCATGTTACCCTACGGTGGATGGGGAAGTAATTCGAAACCCAATTCACTTAATTTGGCCATTGTTTTCATTGATTTGTGACACGGTGCATTGTCTTGGTGAAACAGCACTTTCTTCTTCTTCATATGGGGCCGTTTTTTTTTGCGATTTCGTTCTTCAAATGATCCAATAACGCTGTATAATAGTCGCTGTTGATGGACTGGCCCTTTTTAAGATAATCTATGAAAATTATTCCATGCGCATCCCAAAAAAACTGACGCCATAACTTTTCCAGCTGACTGTTGCGTCTTTCCACGCTTTGGAGCCGGTTCATCGCGTGCAGTCCACTCGGCTGACTGTCGATTGGACTCTGAAGTGTAGTGATGAATCCATGTTTCATCCATTGTCACATATCATATGTAAAAGTACCAAAAGTTTACTAGAAGTTGTTCACATTGTAATCATTTCCAGTGGTATGCATATTCTTTATGCCAAACACAAAACATTTACTGTACAAAAAAATATTTTTTAAAAATTTTATTTTATTTAAAGATCAGACTATTTATCATAATTTACAATAAGCGTTGATATATCTAACATTCTGTCGCAAATCTACAGTAATTCTTAATTCCACACAGTCTGTCACAGAGAAAACCGAACTTTTTTAAAATAATAATTTTTAGCGGCACCGTCTATTAAAAAATATGCGTCACTAAGGTAGATCTTTCACCAATGTTATGTTAAAATATCATGTCATTTGCATCATTAGAAGCAGAGATCTTGCCCATAAAGTAACAGTGTGTATTTGGCATCGTTCGAAAAATGAGTTATGAACAAAGAGCAAATATCAAGTTCTGTTTCAAACTCGGTAAATCGTTTACTGAAACGTTTAATTTATGAAGCAAGTATATGGTGATGTGTGTTTATCACGTACGAGTGTATATGAGTGGTATAAATGATTTAAAGACGGTCGTACGGGCATAAATGACGACGAACATCCTGGTGTAAAAAAATCTGTGGTTGCGGAAAATAACATCGAACTTATTCATAAATTTATCAGAAATGAGCCGAAATGCTCATTGCGATACTTGGGCATGGAATTAAATATTTCCAGAGTTTCAATTCATCGCATTTTGAGACAGCTTTTGATAGAAAAATTTGTGCAAGGTTTGTACCACACAAGCTAACTGAATTCAACATTGTACAAACTTGATTAAAGACGAAAAAGGACGAAAGGTTCACATATTCTATATTAACTGGCGATGAGACGTGGTATTTTCAATATGATCCACAGACCAAGTACCAAAGCTCTGAATGGAAGCATCTGAGCGAAGAAAAGCCGTTTGGCGAAGTCAAAAGTGAAGGCAATATTGACTTGTTTTTATGATTTGAAAAGAATAGTGCACAAAGAGTCTGTACCAACTAGTCAAACAGTCGATACTGTATGGTGTTATGATGCGCCCTTTGGCGGGTATTCGTCGTGTGCGCCCTCAATATCGTGAAAATGGTAACTGGCGTTTGTTACATGATAATGCACCATCTCATCACTCGACGCTTATCACTGATTTTCTAACTATAAATGGCATTTTAACCATCAACTATTCACCGGATTTGGCCTCCTGTGATTTCTATCTATTCCCCAAACTATATTTGCCGATGAAAGGACAGCGTTATGCCGACGTTGAAGTCATTAAAAAGGCGCCGACAGCGATCTTAAAGGATATCTCTAAAGATGAACTTAAAAATTCATTCGACATGTTAATTGACCATGCAAAACGTAGTATTGACACCGAAGGCGACTGCTTTGAATAAAATAAATGAATTTTACCAAAATTATAAGCTTTGTTTTTATTTTAAAAAAGTTCGATTTTCTCTGCGACAGACTGTGTATAACGTACAGGCAAAGCTATACAACTGGTTTTACGGTGTAGAGTCCCAAATCGCTATTACTTGAAATATTTTTGAATACCTAATGTGTTGTAGACCGAATACATGTCACAATGGTCACACCCTAAATATCAAATAAATAATAGTTCGGGGATATTAAATCTGGTGATCGGAAGGCCACAAACGTTGTTTTATTATACAATTTATAAAATTTCTCCCTTCCACTCGGTTGACAGTTTAAAAAGTTCTAAAAGGTCCCATTATAAATACCACCGGCAATTGTAGTACCCTCCTTTATGTACTCAACTAAACCTAGCAGTCAAACAGCTACCATCAATTTTCCAGTTTATACACTGACTTTTTGCTTTCTTGCTAGTGAGATTTTGGATCGTCATCGATGGGTTCCCGACTATAAAAATGTTTCGAACAGAATTTTATTTGATAATATGATGAAACATTCTCGCAATATACAGTAATTATTTGGATAATTTTTGGAATATTTTTTACTACAGTCAAACATTGTATAATGCTTTTGTGTTCAAGTTTTAAATCATTCATTTTTCACTGTTCAAATTGATACTAAAATTATAAAAAATATTCAATTTTAACACCACCTGGTTAGGAATTATTATAAAAGTTGGCATTACTTAACGTCTAAAAATTATTACTATTTGTCATTCTTTTCATGGCCAGGAAGATCACATAAAACCTCCTCTCATATAATGATTACATATCGAAAGCATGCATTACAGAATTTCTTGGGAAATATGTGTATGTTACTAATAAAGACAAAAATTAATTTTTTTATAGCCCCCTGTTCCTGTAGAAAAATGGAACAATATTTACGATGCTACTCAACCCGGTCCTGTCTGCCCTCAACCAAACAATAAGAATTCTTCAGAGGATTGTTTAATGTTAAATGTCTACATTAACAAGGTGAGTTTATGAAATACTATTTGGACGAAAGAAAAGTGTCGTCTTGACTCAATTTTGGGCCTAAAAACACAAATTACATATAAGCATTGATTTGGTTTTGTTTTTTTTTAGTTACCACTTAAGAATAATGCTAATTTGAATAAGCCCGTAATGATATTCTTTCCCCCTGGTGGATTTTACTCCTATAGCGGTGCCAGTTACTGGTTCGGTCCCGAATATTTGCTAGATGAAGATATAGTATTAGTTACTGCAAATTATAGACTGGGCTCCTTAGGTATGACTTAATAGATTTCGATAGTTTATTTTTGCAAAGAAACAATTTTTATAGGATTTTTAAGCACTGGCACTAAAGAAGCCCCTGGCAATAATGGTTTCAAGGACCAAGTCGTAGTTTTGAAATGGGTTCGTGATAATATAAAAGCATTTGGTGGTAATCCTAACATGGTCACTCTATCTGGATACAGCGCGGGTTCTGTGAGCACAATTTTGCACTTAATTTCTCCGATGTCCAGAGGTAACTATTCTATAATTTTGCATTTATGAATTATATTGATGTAATTTAATTTTCGATTTTCTACAGGTTTATTTCATAGAGGTATAATGATGAGCGCATCGCCTTTGGGTGCTGCCACTATATCTACAGATCAGTATCGTTTGGCGAAAAGACAAGCTGAACTAGTAAATTGTCCTGATGATACTCCATCGAATATTATCAACTGTTTAAAAACGAAGCCAGCACAAGAGATTGCGGATACATTACCAGGATTTCGGGTATAAAATAAGTGTTTAATCTGTTTGATTTACATATTAAATCTGCCTCAAAAATATTTGAACTGATATTTACAATGCTCAACGATGATTATAAAAAAATATTGTTAGTGTTATAATTAATACAAACAAGGAATATAAACATTTTTCTACGCGACCAATGAACTCGATTTTCGTTTTTCATCTATGATGAGCGTTTAAGTTGTTTTCCATTAATTTATTCTTTCGGATTCGTGTTTAGGTGGAAATTAGAGAAAAACTTAATGAGAAGAGTGAACGTGACAATAGCCGCTATATATATATATATATCAGTTTACTAGGAACTAGGAACTTACTACTTAATAGGAAAGTTTTGCATTACAGTTTTGTTTATTTAATTTTTTCAAAGCAATTTCCTTTACACTTAATACACCTTTCCATCCTCCGAAACCAATCTTTAAACCAGTTCTGCCAAGTTTCACTAGAGAGTAAATCACACTCGTTATCCCAAGCCCGCAGAAGGTCCTCATCACTGGAAAACCGCCTCACTTTTAGCTTCATTTTCACATGCGGGAACAGTGCAAACTCGCAGGGAGCAAGATCTGGACTGTAGGAAGAGTACTCGAGAAGTTTCAATCCTGTTTCAATCAAATATTCGGTGCAGGTTTTGGCGCGGTGAGCTGGAGCATTATCGTGATGGAGGAACCAAGTGTCCATTCTTGACTTTGGCCGCAGGTTCTTCATAGATCCAGTGACTTTAGGCAGGCACTGTTCAGTATACCACTTGGCTGAGACTGTCTTCTGTGTGTCCAAAACGACGGGTTTCACAATTCCACTCGATTTGAAAAATACAGCTATCGTTTTTTTTTTACAGATCGGGATTTTCTGACAAATACGCGTGTGTCCTCATCATAGTGTTCAACAATCAATTGTACCATATAGTCAAATTTTTACTGTGCTTCTTATAAATTAAGCTTAAGCGTAAGGTTATATTTTTTGTAAATTGATACTCCCGTAACGTTCATACGCATCTTATATATATTCAAATTATGAAAATAACTACTGCTAAACAAAGCAACGACAACGACAATTATTTCGCTCAATCCAGAACTCATTAGGAAGTCTGGCTTTGCTCGGAAGTTTCATGCACCTAGTGGGTGTTATTATCGAGACGATTATACAAAGTAATAAGAGACCTATATGTTCATCCTGCGGACTTTAGTGAAGGCACTCTTATCGCTTTGTATGTACTCGAGAAATAGTTCATCTACTGCTATGCAAACAGCGACGCATGCTTTACCGTATAGTACGTAAATAATTAACACGACTACTGCCGAAAAAAGCAGTGACTACAACGAATGTTTCGCTCAACCTAGAGTTTATTAGATAGTCTGGCTTCAGTGGACAGTTCTTCTAAATTTGATATTATTTTTGATTGAGATTGTAATTGATTTTGTGTGTACAGGAAATTGGTGGCGATCCTACATTAATATGGAGAGCTGTAATAGAACCAGATTTTGGACAAGAGCGGTTTATAATCGAACATCCAATAACGTCAGCAATTCATGGACGCTTTGCTAAAGTTCCTGTAATGATTGGAACAAATGAGATCGAATTTGGCTTCGTTTCGTACAGTTAGTATTTTCATAAATTCTAGTAATATAAGTTACCAACGAAAATAACGTATTGATAAATCGGCTGCTTAATATATTATTATTTTTTCCTTAACTGTGGTATTACAATAGGAGATTACTATGGGCATTGCAACTTTTAACTGAACTTTGCAATGAATTCGACTGAATTTTTGCAAGACTTCGAGCACAATATGACAATTAATGGTATAGTACTAATAAATAGCTTTTCTATAATAGAAGTTGAGTGTTTTGGGGGTTGAAATCTTTTAATGGAAGAATAGTGCATGTAGAAAACCAATTTTACGTACAGTGAGATACAACTTTAATTATTCGATAATGAAGACATGTTAGTGTATTTATTCAGCAAGACAAGCGGTACGCCGAATATATTAAATTATATACTAGTGTGAGAAATGTCTAAGATAAAAAATAACAGACTAAAATATCATAAGATAAGTCTTACATATATATGTAATTGTAACTACCAAAACCTGACTGCGCGTTAAAACAATTAGATCTGCCCCTAATGTAATATATGATATACTAAGAGACTGGAAACTATACTACTTGGTGGCTTAATTAGTTTAATCAACCGTCTAATGAACGGTGGACACAGGTTCGAAACCTGGTCCAATGTTGAACGTTTTTAATTAATTTTCTTCAATTAATGATAACGATTGAAAAGCAGGAAATATTAAATTTTAGTCCAATATGAATTCCGCAATTTTTGATCAAAAGAAGACAAGTTGAATTATTCGCGAATAACTTCTTTGTTGATGTAGTAACATAAGAAAGAGATGGATTTTTTGATTTAATTCTTCTTATTACCTATGAAATGTATATAAATGCTCTATTTCATTTCTGAATCAAAACGTGCCAGTATGCATTGGTGTCACGTCCTAAGTTTAATGTTAAAATGGTAAAAAGCATGTTAGCTCCTGGTCAAACTGTAACAATGTTTTTTTTGGAATCCTCAAGGAATTTTCTTAATTATTTTTACTACACATTGTCGTACAGTAAACGCTGAATATTCATAAATTTGCCTGACCAAGTCAAACATGCGATCAAGAATAAGCAGAAGACGGAACAGAGAACTTCAAAGGGATTTTATTCCGCATCCAGTATCTAGTCCTAATCTTGCATTCTATGGTTTCTATTACTTTGGATTGTTAAAAGAATTTTTAGACAAGAAAGTTCCAATTATAATTAAGTTATAGAAACTGTTCAGGACTGGATATAGTAGCCAACCTAGAAGATATTTCAGCGAAATGTAAGAAAGTTTCTAAATCGAAGAAGTGTATCTCTATGCGGAAATATTTTGTACTGCTAGAGAATTGTAGAAGATGTGTGGGAGTTTATGTATTATAACAGAGCGAATGAAATGAATTTGTTTTGCAATGTATTGCCTTTCACACTCCATGAACTAAATTTCATAGAGAATGATAGGCAATTCCGCTTACACATTAACGGAAGGGACCTTTTTCCAGTATGTATGAGGGTATTTTGGAACTATTTCTTCATTCGTAAGTAATGATAAGTTTAAAATATGTCTTTCCTCACTTTTTGCAAACGTAGCTTTGCTAACTCTGCTCCCAAGTTAGATTAATTGGTAATTTAAGTTTGTGAGCGCGATATAGAAAAAGTACTATAGTTGTAATACTATAATCAATTTTCTGTAAATAAATCCTGTTTAAATTAGATCTTCCTTGTGTTTTTGTCATATTTGGCAAGATGATTTATTTCTAATTTGTTTATTTATTATTTCAGTTTCCATTCGACGCCCACAGTCTCTGGAAAGGTTAACAAATGACTACAAAAGGGCCTTACCTATCATTTTCAACTATGAGAGGGATACAGAAAGATCGAGCATTATAAGCACGAGCTTGAAACAATTTTATTTGGGGGATGGAAAAGTTGACAACACTTCCAGAGAAGGTATACAGCACTTGTATACCGACGGAATAACTGGATTTGCTATAAACAGGGCAGCGAAATTGATATCAGCCAAAAATACAGAAAATACTTATTATTATTTCTTTACATATGCTGGGAGATATAGTTACTTTTATTTACCAGACACCAACAGGACGCAAACAGCTGGTAAGGCTATTTAAATTAAAAAAATTAAATCATTTATTGCAAAAAAATCCTTTCAGGTGCTTCACATCATGATGAATTAATGTATTTATTCTATGCGGCTAATATGTTCCCGTACATTAATAAAGAGGACCCAGAGTGGAATATGGTTAATAAGATGGTTAAGATATGGACCGACTTTGTAAAAACTGGGTAATTCCAATCAATACATAGATTGTGCTATTTTTATATGTCCAAGTGTTTATACGTTATAGTTTTATTGTATTTAAACCAATCCGAAAAGCATTGCTGCCACTGTGAAGACGGTATCTCCAAAATATGAGTTTTGAATACCTCGACTGCCTCTTCCGGCGTAGAAAACCGTTGACCACGAAGCTTATTTTTCACGTGTGGGAACAAAAAGAAATGACAGGGTGCTAGATCAGGACTGTACGGCAGTTGTCATCAATTCAATGTTTTGCCCGGTCAAATATTCAAATGTTTGAACCGACTAATCGGTCGTTTTCGGTTTGATTTCATTATTCCTTCAAAAATTTTCGGCAAGCAAATAGTTGTGCACCATTCGGAATTGACCGTTCTACAACTCTCTAAAGGCACAATTGCAACGTGACCGGTTTTTTCCGAAAAAACAGGCGATCATTTGTTTTGATGTGCTTCAAGGGCGAACAACTTTTGTTGGTTTTGTCTCATTTTGGAATGCCCACACAGTCGACTGCTGTTTACTGTCAGGCTCATACGAATAGATCCAAGATTCATCACCTGTGACGACTTTATAAATGTTCTTTGAAGCACCGCAATTGTATTTTTGGTGTATTTCTTGACACCAATCGACGCAAGTCCTTTTTTGAGCTATTGTCAAATTATGTGGTACCTAACGTGAACATAGCTTCTTAAGGGCAAAATGTTCAGGCAGGATTTTATGCACGCTGGTGTTACTAATACCTAGAGATGCCTCGACCTCACGGTATGTCACATGACGATTTTGCTTATCAATTCAGACACTGCATTAATGACACAACAACATTTGTGAGACGACCTTCACGAAATTCATCGTATAAAGAACGCTGTCCAAGTTTGAATTCACTATACCAACGATATACTGTAGTTTTCGATGGTGCTTCATCACCATATAAAGACTTCAGCTCGTCGATGCATTCTTGTTGAGATAGTCCACGTCGAAAGTTATGAAAAATAATTGCACGAAAATGTTTGCTAGTTAATTCCATTTTTTTCGCTGATACGAAATTTTCAAGTTATTGTCGACAATAGAAATAGCAACCGGATAATCGGAGGCAACACTAACAGTGTTGCCAGTTCCCGAAACAAAAACAGCTACCCTCTACCTTCTTCTAAGTTAATTCAATTAAGAGTGAAACTTGAAATTAGTCTTATGCGTCGCTTTACATAGTATAATAATTTTTCCTTTACAGAAATCCAACTCCTAAAAAGTCTGAACTTTTGAATAATGTCCAATGGGCTCCGTATTCAAAAAATTCGCCGAAATATCTTGATATTGGAAACAAATTGGTTATTAAACAAAACCTTAACGAAGAGAGATATAAGAAATGGGAAGAACTATTTCCTCTCAGTAATTATGCGTAATCTTAGCTTAATTTTGTAAAATAATCTGTTTTAATGAAACAAATATATTTCTTCTGATGAATTTTGTTTAATTTTCATACAAAGACCTATGTGTATGTATGTATGTAACACATACAAGAACAAAAAGAAAATTAACATTTTTATGAATATATCTTTGCAAATGTTCTTTTCAATTACTGTGGAAGTTGTCAAATTTGTAAAAATAATTATTTATAAATTTTGTGTTATGTTCCTCAGTTTAATATAATGAGCGTTTTTTTAAGCTGCATGAGAACTATCGATATCGATGACGATGGTTTGACAGCGGATAATGTCAAATTGTGTTGATATTTCTGTTCAGTAAGGTTTGGCAAGTCATCATGAATCGTGTAACGCCAAAACAACGCTTGCAAATTGTGGAAATTTACTTTGAAAAAATAAATCTGTTCGCGAAGTTCATAGAGCACTTCGTCCATTTTACGGTCAACATAATCGGCCTAGTGAGCAAGCAATTCGTGCAGTTATTGATCGTTTTAGCACTAATTTTACTCTTCTCAATTCAAAACCATCAACAAGACAAAGAAATGTGCTTACCGAAGAGAATATTGCTGCTGTAGCGCGAGGTATTGAAAAAGACGCCGAAATGTCGATTCGTCGTCATTCTCAACTTGTTGGCCTTTGTCCATCGGCTACGTGGAAAATTTTACGTAAGAATCTTGGCTTAAGTGCCTATAAAATACAGCTCGTGTAAGAATTGAAGCCAAACGACCATCGTTTGCGTCGCATTTTTGCTGATTGGTCTTATTTGAAACTGGCCGAAGATGAGCATTTTTATCAAAGAATTGTGTTTAGTGATGAAGCTCATTTCTGGTCAAATGGCTACGTCAATTAGCAAAGTTGTCGTATTTGGAGCAAAGACAATCCTCAACCAGTTAGCGGCTTACATCCATTAAAACTGACTGTTTGGTGCGGTTTACACGCTGGCGGCATCAGCGGTATTTATTTCTTTCGAAATGAGGAAGGAGCTCCCATTACGGTGAATGGCGAGCGCTATCGAGCCATGCTGACTGAATTTTTGTTTCCAAAAATTAATCAGCTAAACATCGGCAACATTTGGTTCCAACAAGGTGCCGCAACTTGCCATACAGCGCGCTTAGGTGACAAGTTTATTTCCAGAACTGGTCCTGTTCACTGGCCCCGTCGTTCGTGCGATTTAACGCCTCTGGATTACTTTTTATGGGGCTATTGTCATTGGTTTATGCTGACAAACCAGCAACTCTTGAAGCATGGGAAGCCAATATTCAAGCCACTATTGACGCCATACGGCCAGATTTATTGGAAAATGTAGTCAAAAATTAGACTGATCGAATGGACCATGTAACTCGTAGCTGCAGCGGACATATGCCGGAAATCATATTTAAAAAATAAATGCTATGAAATTATCTACCAGATTATAATAAAAAAATTTTATTCCAACAATATTTCTGTCTTGTATTATCATGTTAAGTTCACAAGCTCTTAAAAAAACATCCTATAGTTTTTATCTTCAGCAATTTGTAACGGATGAAAGCTAGAAAAGAAATAGATGTTTAATCTTAAATAAATTTCATAATTGTGTAGCAAGTTTTTCTTACATAAAAAAAATCAAAACGATAAACGTATTGAGACAAGCATTTGTAACGTGCACATTTATCAAACTGAAAAGTCATACACTTGCAGTAAACATGACTCATTATTTTACAATTGCCTACTATTCGTAAGCCTTCTCTATCTCTGCTTGTGTAATATTTTTGTTAATCGCATTATGTTTATTTTCATTCCAATGGCGTGGTACCTAGGAATTTATTGTTTACTGTGAAAATTTCGCAATCTTTGTTATCATACCTGTATACGTGGGTTGTCTTTTAAGTTTTACATATAAAACTGGAATAAAACAGTAGATAACTTTTCGAAGTATTTTCCACGAAGATTAATGCACTTTTACATGCCTTCGAACCAATTCTGGAAGCAGTTGTTCCACTCGTTTGTTAGTACTGTCAAAATTTCGTTTTCAAAGGCAGCGACTGCTCCTTCTGACGACTGGAATCTTCTACTACGCAGTCCGTTCTTGATTTTCGAAAAGGTAAATAGGACTGTACGGAGGATGATCCAACAATTCGACGTTTTGTTGCGTTAAAAATTCAATTGCATTGCGTGCTGTGTGCGACCTTGCATTGTCTTGGTAGAGGATGATTCGTCATTTGGGGTTGGTTTTTCGAAGCTCGGCGATGACTTGCGGCAAACAAATGGTTGTATGCCAATCACCAGTAACAGTCCTTTAATCTTGTAGAGGAATTGTTGCTACACGAACTGCTTTCGAGACAAATATCGCGACCACCTTTTGGGAGACACTTCGAGAACGGATGGCTTTTGTCGGCTTTTCTTCACCTTAGAACACCTAAACAGACGACTGGTGTTTATTTTCTGGCTCGTACGAGTAAGTCCAATATCAATCACCACTGACGATGTTGTATGCGTTTTTAGAGTTTTCGGTGTAAAAAACGATCTAGAGTTTTTTGACACCAATTCACCCTAGCTGCTTTGTGTTCTTTGGCATCCAACGGGAATTTTTTATACATAATTCTTTATGCAAAATTTTTTGGATTGAGGTCTTCGAAATCCCCAATAATACATCGATCTGGCGATATGTCACATATCGATCTTCGTTGATGATCTTGCGTTCAGCGGCGTTTCCCTGAGTAACTACCGTTTTTGGTTAACCAGTCCTTACATCATCGCCAATCCGTCCAATGAGAAATTGTTGACAGATGAGTTGCTTCATTGCCGAAAATAGAAACCAACTCGGCGAGGCATTATTGTTGAGATAATTGTCTTCGAAAATTATAAAAAATTATTCCGCGAAAATATTCTGGGTTTAATTCCATTTTTCAACTAACTTGTCAACTTTGACAGTTCGTTGTAGCTACAACACAACACGTATCGCACAACTTTGGATTTAGGTTAACTAAAGATATATCCCACGTACCAGAGCTTCCTTTATTGGACCTATTTTATCATGATACTAGGTAAGTTAATAGATAACTTGAAAACGCTGTGTAGGTGATGTTCTGATTGCTATAGTAATATAAAATACATATTAAAAATGTTATGTATACTTTCACATTATTAATATATTTAAAAGCTTTTGTTCTATCAGATTTAGCGGTGGCTGTGGCTTTTTATTGGCATTTTGGATAGAAACAGGAAGATACATGAATTACCGAGATTAAATAAAAATGATAATGCAATTGTTATCGCTGAAAATGAAAAATTCACAAATATAGATATATACTGATAATACCTGTTACACAAGTAGATAGTATACCAGTTTTACAATATAAAAAACAGAATAAAGTAAATAAATACTATACATTCGTCTTAATTAAAAAGTGCAAAAATTTACAATTTTCTTTTCATTTCATTTTCCAAATATTTCTTATATATTCAGGGTAAGGCAAATAGGTGAATCTACCAAGTGTACCGGAAAATCATTACGGGCTTTTTTGTAAAAAAAACTACATAATTTTCAAGAAAATGGAAAAATTTATGCGGAATGAAAGAAAAACCTAACCATGATCAATAAAGAACGAGACGATAGTATTGGGAAATGGAGCAGAATCAAAAAGAGAAAACAGCCTGGAGGAAATACATGGACACAAATCCTAAACAAGAATAAATTATCCAAATAAATCACAGCAAGGAAAGCAGTTCAACGAGCCAAAAAATAATTCGAGAGGAATTTTGTGAAACTTTGGATGGGATGTATGTTTAAATAATGGAAAATTTTGGAAAATAATAAATCGCTTAAGCAAATGAAAAGAAACTAGTACGTGGAGAAAGGGATGAACGTAATTGTAAAAAAAATAAAAATATTTACATATTTCTACTTGTAGCGACATCTAATAAACATTGGACAAATTTTCAATGGATCCAATTCGAGATTCACATATAACACTCCTTTGCTCCGAACCACAAGTCAAAAGTTAAGATACTGTATTAGAGAGGGCACCACATGTTTAAATAATTTAATTGTTATCTTTATACTACGATGTGGTTTATTACATTATATTTTAAAAACATTTTATATAAAACAATTTTTTCAGTGTTTAACTATTAGTTACTACTTAAATTATTAAGTATAAATAATGATTTTGCGACATCCCCGTTTTCATGGCAACATTGAGCTGCAAATAGTTGTAATTCAACAATTTGAGGAGGGAGCATCGACAAGACAATGTTATAGAATTATTAATAGCTGAAAGCATTGAAATTAGTGGAAATTATATTGAAAACAAAAGTTATACACTTTTCAAAAATCCTGTCAGATCGAAAACATATGGCGCTTACTTTGTATATCATGTGACTGTTGACTCAAGAAATAGTTATTTTACGTACAAGAAATTACCGAAATCGTTATTCTACAATATGATTAAAAATAGCAAAATCGTGGAACAATTGAAAAATTGGTATTAAAATGTATCGTAGATTGTGGTGTATTGTAGGTATTATTATTACGAGAAATATTTAGTATAAATGGAATTGATAAATTTAAAGAGACATTTTACTAATTTTATTATATTGAAATAATTATTAATAATTATAAATGGTGTTTTAAGTAGTGCCTACAATTTTCCAAACAAATTTGTATTCCTCTTTCCAAATTTTGAAAAACAAGCCGTTGTGTTACAGGGTTAATATTTAGAAATTCATTCTGAATTGCTACCTGTAGTTCTTCGATTTTATGGAATCTATTATGATAAATTTTATTTTCTAAGAATCCAAATAAATGTAAATCTAATGGAGTTATATCAAGTGTTCCAGGGAGCCATCTTCTACTATTTCTCTTTGAGAAAAGAAGCTTTCTAAAAACATGGTGCCTCAAAGAATTTTTAAGAATGGGTCTATAAAATGAAATAGAAATCGTTATTTCCTTTGGTTTTTTTATTCGAAATAAGGCAATCCGACTTCAATACAGTTAAGACAGGGAGATAATAATGAGTTTAATTTCTCTACCAGTTCACTTTATAGAATTGCCTGCAGATCATACAACAAAATTGTTGGTATTCTAGAACTGTCATCAGAATAAAACCCCTTTAACTGCATTTTAAGTTTTGAGAATAAAAATAAGCCCCAGAGAGTTAAATCAATACGGTGGATGATTCAACAGAAAAAACTGCGTACAATAGTGAGTTGTGACTAAATACCATTATCGTGCAGTAAACACGAACTGTTTTCGACGATGATATTTTGGACGAAAAAGCATTTGAGAGAATGAAATGAACTTTGTTTCGATTTTGAATGAAACTTTAGTATTGTTTTGGCTTGTGGTGCATTTTTGACTTTCATTCCGTACCGTGTCACTTTGTTTTATGATCATATTAAAAACGCCATGTTTTATGATGAAGTTTGATTCGTTTTCGACAGTTGAAATAATGTTTTTGCAACGTGCATTCATATCGTTTTTCAGACCAGTTTCGTTTTTGTATGTGGAACCATTATGGTCATAAGCGATCCTGGCGTCAAAGAGGTAAAATGTAGTTTTTTAATTTTGCCGGAAAATTGATGGTTTGGGATGTAACTACTTTATTATTTCTATGAGGCTATTGCAATGCTCAAAGGTATATTTACGAAATTTTGAAGTTCTCTTTATCGTACGTCCAAGCGTTAAATAATGCTATGTAGATTCCAGCAAGAAAACCACCTTCCCTATATTGTAGCTTTTATATTACGATTCCTGTAAGAGGCCAATCAGCATTCTCAATTACGAGGGTGGTCCCAAAGTACCCGGCCTAACCTAGAGTTGGCGGTAGTTGTTTGAAAAATATCACTGTATTAGCAAGTACACAATCTATAAAGCATATATTTCAAGTTTGAAGACGTTACGTTGTTTAGTATTTGTTTGGCAGATATCAATAATGAACGTTTCCAGTGAATTTGTAAAAATGGAGAAAATTGGCCATCATTCCGTGACACAATACTTTTATTTGATAGGCCTCAGCCCAACCGATATAAAAGCTAAACTGGATTCTACTTTGGATGAGTCTGCTCCTTCGTTTACAACAGTAAAATATTGGGTAGCAGATTTTAAACGAGGCTCTACGAGTCGCCAAGACGAGCATCGCAGTGGTCGACCAAATGAGGTGACTACTCCAGAAATGGTGAAGAAAATCCACAAAGCGGTACTGGATGATCGTCGACTGAAAGTACGCGAGCTAGAAAACATAGTAGTCATTTCAAAAAGTGCGGTACATCGCATATTATCTGAAAATTTGGACATGCGAAAGCTGTGCGCAAGATGGGTGCCGCGTTTGC
The DNA here is from genome assembly GCA_031893035.1 of Dermolepida albohirtum. Classification (NCBI taxonomy): domain Eukaryota; kingdom Metazoa; phylum Arthropoda; class Insecta; order Coleoptera; family Scarabaeidae; genus Dermolepida; species Dermolepida albohirtum. Next base: position 137,947 of record JAVIWB010000625.1, read on the forward strand.
TGACACTCGAGCAAAAGCATCGTCGCGAACCGGCTCCAAAAAAGGCGAAAACCGTTTCATCTGCAGGCCAAGTTATGGTATCGGTTTTTTGGGAGGCGCGTGAAATAATTTTCATTGGCTATCTTGAAAAAGTTAAAACTATCAACGGCGAGTATTATGCTAACTTATTGCAACGTTTGAGTGAAGAAATAAAGAAAAAACGGCTGCATTTGGCCAAGAAAGTGTTGTTTCATCAAGACAATGCACCAGCTCATAAATCCGTTATTGCAATGGCCAAAATTAATGAATTCAAGTTTGAATTGCTACCTCATGCACCCTATTCGCCAGATTTAGCCGCTCTGGATTATTTTCTGTTCCCAAACTTGAAAAGATAGCCCAGTGGTCAAAGATTTTCCAACGATGAAAAAGTGATGTTGGCAGTTAATGGCTATTTTGAGGAGCAAGACAGTTCTTATTACAAAAAGGGTATCGAACTTATTGAACATCGTTGGGAAAAGTATATAGAGCTGAAGTTGAATTATTTTGAAAAATAAATATATTTTTTCCAAAATTTTTGTGTTTTCTTTGTTGGTTCGGGTACTTCTGGGATCACCTTCGTAGTTACTGTGGTCGCTAGACCTATCGCCCATAGAACAGTTTGAGATGATAGGTTAAGGGGTTGATATCCTTTTTAACACTCTAACGAACTCACCACAGCTACATGATGCTCTACAAGTTTCCCTCATATGGAACTGGGCTCTTAGCACACATAAACAAATGTTTATGTTTTCTAATCAATTTAGGGGAAAGTTTCGGAAACTGCCATCAATTAACAAGGGCTTATTAAAAGAAAAGTTTAGATGGAGACAGCAAACGTTCTAATGCAACGTAGCTGGTCATTCGGTTATCGTGACTACTAATCATAGAATGCTTTCCCAACGTTTCTTATAATCTTCAGACACAAGTTTCCGGAAAAGTGTTTAGAAATTAAATTCAGAAAAATGTTTAAAAAGTAGGGAATTTCTACTGTAACATACAGACCAGGGAACGTTTGAATAATGAAGGAAAACTTTCGAATGTTGTGCTTTAATGTTAGTAGTGTTTTGCGAGAATCAAATATTTCAGTGGAATGTATGGTTTTCAGATGGAATTTATCAATTGACTGACAATTGGTTTTCTTGGATTTGAACAGCCAGACGTATCTAATCTTAGAGAAATCACTTTACAGTGTTGTTGCAGTGAGTGTGTATCAAATCGGTATGTAATGTCTGCTAACAGCATACTGTATCTTTACCTTGTTGAACATTAAAACAAAAATGCAGTTACAATTAATCAGTTGAGATATAGAGAATAGATTCTAAAGCAATATCTGAGAGATCTCCCACTTAGTTGACAATGGTTTCCACAATACGGGATTATATGTCACACGACAGAGAATTCCTTAATGCTCTTCAAAGTAATTTTTAAGAACACTGCAAATTCTAAATATAAAATATTTAAGTATAAAATTTCCATATTCTGCTCATTGTTCTGATCTCGATCTTGATGCTTCCATTTGGTGTACCCTAAAAGGATTTGTTTTTCAAGAATACCCACCAACGACAATTGAAAACTTTATGAAAATATTATGTATATATAGCCTTTATGTTACAGGCTACTAATCTTTTTTCTACAATATTGCAGATGTCGCGACGGCAAAAATATCGAGTGCACTTTGTAATTTAGAAATGTTAAAATTGCTTTACTTATACTCGTAGTTTAAACTGTGAAGTTATTGTAATTTATATATTTAATAATGTTTGTACGTACAGTATTACGTTGAAGAAATTAAAAGTGGTTATACTAATTTATTATGATAGATCTATTGTATGGAAGTTTACTTATGTTCTGTTTTTCACATGTTCCTGTTAGATTTATGAATATGACAAATTTTATTTTTCGTGTTGGAATAGTTTTCTGGTTAGTGGAATATATTGTATGCTATGATGGAGGACTGAGTAACTAATAAACTATTTCTACGGCTTCTATAAAATTAAATTTTGCGCTTGTATTTTGCTAATATTTGTTGAATAAGCAGTCAAGTATTTTCTCATATTTCCAATATGCGAACATGTGTAAAATATCGATTAACTGCCTTTTTGACTACCTCAGCTTTCATTGTTCTAGGGATTTCTTTTTTATTGAGAAATTTTGTTTTTACGGTACTATAAAATTTTCCGATTTTCCAATATGATTTAATTTATTACTTAAGTTTCACTCATACATACATACATACCTACATATATATATATATATATATATATATATATATATATATATAATATGTTTTTTTTTTATATTTAGTTTTTTGATTGTAAGGGGTGATTCATTTGGAAGTACTTTTTTAAAAAATAAAAAAAATAAAAACTTCAATTTTATCGGGTATTCTTTATTATCATACAAAAGAATCATTCTTGACATTTATTTTTTAAAAATTATTTCCTTCAAATGTTGGCCGTAACAGGGTCCACTTTGAAGTTTCAATTTTCAATAACGCGTTCCAGCATTTCAAGTGATATTCGGTGAATAACGCGAGTTATGTAAAAGGCTAAAGGTGTGATATCCCATGATATAGACGGCCAGTGCACAGGTCCATTATGTGAAATTAAATATTCACCCAATTGTTCTCGCAATAAAACTATGCATTCACGCGCTATATGGCAAGCAGCGCCGTCTTGTTAGAACCAAATGTCATTGAGATCACGGACTTCAATCTCAGGCAGCAAATAGTCCGTTTTCATGGCGCGTTAACAGGCTGTCTTCATTTTTGAAGAAATATGGACCGACGACTCCACTTGCCAATAAACCACAGCAAACCATAGTTTTGTTTGGATGTAATGGCAGCTCTTGAACCTCTTCGGGTTGCTTTTCACTTCAAATACGGCGATTGTGGTTATTGAAGTAACTGCTAAGCCAGAAATGGGTTTCATTGCTGAATAAAATTTTGGTCGAAAACAGTGGATTTTCTTCAAGCTTTTCAAGAGCCCAAAGACTGAAACGGTGACGATTCGAAAGGCCGGCCATTTTCAATTCTTGAACGAATTGAATTTTGTATGATTTTAAACCAAGATCCTTACGTAAAATACACTAGGTTGTGGCACACAACAAACCAGGCTCTTGGTCATCGCGGACACTCTTAGTTGCCATCGCTATACTTTCTTCACAACCTACTGGATGTGGTCTATTTGGTCGCGTGTTATCCAATAATGAAAATGCGTTTCAAATTTTTCGATGGTATAGCGAATTGTGAGTTTGGTGGGGCGATTACGTAGACTATAAGTTGCTTAAGCGCGCAAAACACATTTCTCGTGCAACGCTTATTTTTCGTAATACAGCTGAACAATTTGTGGACGCTGTGCCAGGCTAAGTCCATAATGAAATGTCACACAATGCTGAACTAAAATAGCGTGAAAGCTTGACACGACTCACGCTTTATCTGTCAAAGAATCTCTATAAAAAAGTACAAAGGGTACTAGGAAAGTTTTGCAATATGACGCAACAATGACTTGTAGGAACCTGCTTGTTGCTGCATGTTGAGACATGTTCATACATGCATAACAGCTGCCGCGCCATGTCGATGAGCTCAGCTATTCATTAGCAGTGAGAGTGTAAAGTGCTTGCGATGGCATCGTGGTCACGAAATGAGATAAGGGCAGTTTTGCGTTATAATTTCGTGCTTGGTTTAAACATAGACCAGTGCGTCGAAGAAATGATTCTTGTACTAAGTGATGTTTGTCCACATTGCACAACGATATTCAGGTGGTATAGAGAATTCCAAAGGAGAAATTTAACTGTGGAGGACGCTGAGTGGCCGGGAAGGCCACGAACGTCAGTTACGGAGGAAAACGTTACTACTGTCAGGAAAATGCTTGGCGAGGATAGGCGAGTGACCTACCAACAGATAGAGGGTACTTCAGGCCTAAAGGCACCAGCAATTTGTTCGATTCTGCATGATCATTTGCGCGTGAAGAAACTTTGTTCTCTCTGGGTGCCGCATCGACTGACTGAAGAGCAGCTGACACGACGTGTGATTTGGTGCCGGGAGATGCTAAAAAAGTTTAATAAGGGACAATCTCGGTATGTGAACAAAATCGTGACAGGTGACGAGACTTGGCTGTACTATTACGATGTGACGACCAAAGCTCAAAACAAAGTTTGGGTCTTTGATAATGAGGACACACCCGTAGTTGTCAGAAAATCCCGATCTGTAAAGAAGAAATCGATAGCTGTACTTTTCAAATCGAGTTGAATTGTGAAACGCGTCGTTTTGGACACACAGAAGACAGTCACAGGTTAGTGGTATACTGAACAGTGCCTGCCTAAAGTCAATGGACCTGCGACCAAAGTCAAGAACGGACACCTGGTTCCTCCATCACGATAATGCTCCAGCTCACCGCGCCAAAGCCTGCACCGAATATTTGACCACGACAGGATCGAAACTTCTCGAGCACCCTCCCTACAGCCCAGATCTTGCTCCCTGCGACTGTGAACTGTTTTCGCATATGAAAATGAAGCTAAAAGGGAGGCGGTTTTCCAGTGATGAGGACCTTCTGCGGGCTCGGGACAACGAGTGTGCTTTCCTCCTTAGTGAAACTTGGCAGAACTAGTTTAAAGATTGGTTACGGAAGATGAAGAGGTGTATTGAGTGTAAAGGAAATTAAAATGGTGTACATTCGTCACGGTCAACAAAGTAGTTACACTAAGTCTTCTCGTTTTATATGCCTGTGTGACAAAAGAGCTAAACAAGAACATTGGGCAAGAAAGAAGTTCTTAAGAAAAAATATGATGCCTGGTAAGTAAAATGTAGTCCGCTGTCCATTGGTAGCTCGTGACAAAATTATTTTACCGCCATTACAATTTAAAATTGGTCCCCACGAAACAGTTTATCGGATCTCTTGATGAAAATGGAAAGTGCTTTTCTTACATTCGTCGAAGATTTCCTCAGATAATTATGGAAAAGATTAGAGTAAGTATTTCTAATGGTTCCTAAATAAGACATCTTACGAAAGAAACCAAATTTACAGTTTCAATGAGTTTGAAACAAATGCTTTAACAGCTTTTGTTTCAGTGATGCAAAACTTTCTTAGAAATCTAAAATCAGAAACTGATATTGATCTACTTGAAGATCTACTGTTGCATTTAAAAAGTATGAAATATAATATGAATATTAAACTCCAATTTCTCCATAGCAACCTCTCCAGGTTTCCTGAAAATCTAGGAGATCTGAGGAGCAGGGAGAAAGATTACATTACAATATTGGGATTAACGCGTCGTGGAGGAGCGTTATCAGGATTTCTGGGGTATACATATGATATTTGACAACTGCTGGACACTAATGCAAAATTTTTCTAAATCATTAGAGAAAAGCTTTAAACCGAAGTTTTTTGAACTTAATAATTATTTTTTAATAAATTTTTTCTTACTGAGTACATGTTTTTTCTTTTCTAAATATAGATTATCTGTAACTCAAATACTAGATCTGATGAACAGAATCGACTTGTATATTTGAAATGAGCATGCTATCAATAGTCAATTAGCAACAACTAAAATATTTCAGACAAGAGATGTTGTGTAAACTGGTGTAATTATATGTGTAGATATCGCATTTAGTTACATACATTATTCTACAAGTACTATTATTTATTTATTTCAATATATGTACTACTGTGAGCAAAAAATAGTAAGACTTTGTTCATAATTTTTAAATTCTTAATTTATTCTTCCAAATCTAGTTCGTCCCCCTCAAAGTAATCCCCCTTGACCCCAATACACTTGTGCCAACGTTTCTTCCAATTCTCGAAACAGTTGTTAACGTCAATTTCAGGAATAGCCTTCAATGCGCGTAGCGATTCACGTTTAATGTCTTCAATTGACTCAAAACGGTTTCCCCGGAGCGGTCGTTTGAATTTGCTGAATAGCCAGAAATCACATGGAGCTAAATCAGGCGAATACGGTGATTGTGGCACGATATTGGTTGAAAATGTGGCGAAAAACTCACGAAGAATTAATGCAGTATGCGACGGTGCATTATCGTGGTGCAAAAACCAAGAGCTGTCGGTCCATAATTCTGGCCTCTTTTTACGAATAGCATTGCGCAAACGACGCATAACACTCAAATAGTATTCTTTGTTGACAGTTTGGCCGGTCGGAAGGAATTCGGAGTGCATCACACCTCGATAATCGAAGAAAACTGTCAACATAACCTTGATTTTTGACTTGCTTTGACGTGGTTTTTTGGGCTTCGGTTCGCCTTTGATACGATATTCGGTCGATTGATCGTCTGTTTCCGGGTCATAAGCGTAGATCCAAGTCTCATCTCCAGTTATGAAGCCTTTCATCTTGTCTTGATAGTCGGAAAGCATTGTTTCACAGACGTCAACGCGACGCTGTTTTTCGAAAAAATTGAGTGATTTTGGAACAAATCGTGCTTTCACTTTTCTTAGGCCCAAATGATCTTTCAAAATGGTTTTCACTGATCCTTCCGATATTCCAACGATGCCAGTAAGGTCTCTGACTGTTAATCGTCGATTCTCAAGCACCAATTCCTTGATTCTATTGACGTATTGATCATCAGTTGATGTTGATGGCCGTCCTGGACGTGGTTCGTCATCAACGCGTTCTCGACCCTCTTTGAATAATTTGTACCAATCAAAAACACTTACTCGCGACAAACAATTATCACCAAAGGCCTTTTGCAACATTCTAAACGTTTCGGCACCAGAAATTTGATTCCGTACACAAAATTTAATGGAACTTCTTTGCTGAATAATTTCACTCATTGTAAAAATCGCCGAATACACTTTTTGTACTTCAGAAGGACAAGCGTATACTAAACACTAATGGTTATTTTGATGTGACATTTGGCACAGATGTCACTGATAGTCATACCAACCTAGAACCTAGAAAAGAAATATGTCGACGAATGGGTTTTCGCGCCAAATTTAAATTAAAAAGTCTTACTATTTTTTGCCCACAGTAGTATATACTTGATTTATTGGTGAGTTATATATTAAAAATAATAACAAAGAAATCATACATTTATAACACCATTCCATTTTACGTTAGAGAAATAAAATTTGATGATTTACACGGCGACTGAACTTAAATGGAACGAAATGATTTTCGTCCTATTTAAGTTTCTTTTATTCGACGGCCGTTTCATAATTTGCATACCTACGGCATTAAATTGAACATATCTATTTTTAACTCGTCGCTACCATTTCATTTTTTCATAATTTTTCAATATTACAGAATACATCGCAGACACTTCGTGCAAATCCGTTATATATTTCCACCGTAAGACTACGTAATTACGTAAATTTTTTCGGACGAATAGGACGCCAGGACGATATCTATCCCCACCATTTTCATCGCCAGCAACACGTATTCTGCACTAAAAGCTTTTCAGCAGGACCTGAAATTCAGTTGCTTTCAGAGCATTGCACAGAAATGACTCTCTCAAGACTACATCTTCCCCTACTGACAGTATTTTCTTGTATCTTCCTCATTTCTGGCCTGCCGACATCATTGGTGGAAGATGTTAAAGATAACGAAGTCAGAAATGTAAAAGGTAAAGATACTTCAATTTAATACATGAGTTTATGTTCGTAATAATATATGCAACCCTCTGATGACTGTAAATTGTGTTTGTTTTTTTTTTCAAGTATACTCTGCACATTTTATGTTACACAAAATGCTGACTTGTTTTCAGATAATAATTTACTCATTTAAAACGTTATCTTCATACATTTTCATTACTGCAGATGTTCTTTTATAGATCGATTTCGGGTTATCTACCTTTTAATATTTACTTACTCTGCAAAGAGATAAACCCTATCTATGTATATACCTTTCGTATTATTTTATTTTTGAGTTATATATTGCAGAAATGCCGTAAAATAAAAGTAAAAGTAATTAGAAAGCAATTTCTAAATTAAAATAAACCACTTTTTTGTATAAATGAATAAAATTTATTTAGTTTGCTAGAACTATAACATAGTAGTTTCTGGCGCCATGTTTGTTAAAAAAAATTGTAAAATTAGTGTCTTTTATACTTAAATATTTATCTTTCCAAATGAATAAGTAAAATAATAAAATAAACACAAGCAATGGTAAAAGGAAAAATACTAAAAAAATATTAAATACAATTCGTTGCCACTAAACTTGAACATCAAGTTGCCGTTATATGAGGTCTTAATTTAAGGTCAAGGGATTGTATATCTCTAAAAAATGTCAATAGTCCTAGCTAACTCAATCTAAGGGTCTACGAAAGGATAAGAAATGGCTCAAACGAAATGAATCGTACGGTTTATACCTGTCTCTTGGGAAATAATTCTTGAAACAACGTACTTTTTTGAAATGTATTGTGTAGTATTAAATTTCGAAGTAAAATATATGTAATAATATCAAAGAAGAACAATAAAATATAGGATGTATTTCTATTTTAAAAATAATTTTAATATTATTATATAATTATTTTTAAAATAGAAATATTTCTGATGGATTTAGCACATTATAGAGACAATTTTTGAATTGCTCGATATGATTCTTGTTTTGCTTTAATATTTAATACGCTGTAATTTATATTTTCTGTAACATATTTTCTATGTAGGTCCATATATAAACCTTAAATCTAATGTATTCCTTTCCTTTTTAATATGCTGGTAGTTTTATTCTAACTATAAATTTTATTCTTTTGTGTTTGAGTGAGCAATCTAATGGTAGAAAACAAAAACACGAAAGAACAAAATTTATAGCAAAAATAAATCTAATAAAAATGGAAGTAAAAGCTTAATAAATATATCTGCATATCTATTATTATTTACATCATTTGCTTGATTTAATTTTGTACCTATCAAAATATTATGATGAATCAAGGTATCACACCTTTCCTCGGTTTTAGAAAAAAAAAGTAGGCCTTCAGACGTTTTAAATTATATACAATCTTCCAGTCTATGAAATTTCTCCAAAATATTTGAGTTTATACACTTACACTAATACTTACTCTTTGGGAAGATGAGTCGACCACTATGTCTCCAGAAATAAAATGTTACTCTTACGTTTAATGCCGTTCAAAACTCTAGTCTTGATCTTATACTTTATTCTTTGTATTATTATTTTAAATTGTAATATAAATGATATAAAAGTATACTTACATCAAATTAATTAATATGTTTTTAACGCCAGAGTTAACTGGAATTACATGGTATAGCATTTATCTGATTTAAAGAATATTTGAAGATTTAATTTCATATATCAATATCCACGAAGCATACTTGCTCTATACCTACTAGGTTTAGAAGCGTAATTGCAGCTTGGACTAAAGTTGTAGCTATCCGGCGAAATCATTAGTTTGTCTAGATCTTTAATTGTCTTGAAATTAGTTATACTGATTGTAGGAAACTAGGTAAGTCTATTCAATGTTTTACATTAAATTATATTACATTTTCATTCAGAGAAAGGAATGGTAGAGTATGGTACCAATGCGTGCTTTAACTATAATGATAATTGTCTATTTTAATAAATTACCATACTGTCGTTGGCCATTCAACTAGGACTACCAAGAAAATTATTAACTTTGACACAATAATAATAAAAAAAGCATATTCTAATAAATTATTTTATTAAAAAACATATTATTTATAGATATAGGTATATAAAGTATCTTCATTTCTGAATAATCATTGATTATCTCTCTCGTCTAACACAAAAATGCATTGAACGACGGAGCTTACTCGTATTATAGACAGACGCTTGCATCACGGCGATTTGCCGAAAAAAAGAATGTTAAAAGGAATCATTCAAATGTTAATAACACTCTGTCTACTACATATGTTTCAGTGAATCACACTCTTCATCAGACAGATTTGTGATATTAACGAACGATTCCTTTGTAGAGTTTATCGTATCTTTTCGGTACAGAAAAATAATGAATAATCATTGCCTCCCTCTCTCGTCAAACACAAAAATGTATTGAACGACGAAGTGAGAACGTGTCTGTCTCGCATGTCGGCAACAAAATTTCCAGAGCGTATTATAGACAGACGCTTGCATCACGGCGATTTGCCGTATAAAAGAATGTTAAAATTATTATTCATTATTTTTCTGTATTGAAAAGAGACGATAAACTCTACCAAGGAATCGTTCGTTAATATCACAAGTCTGCCTGATGATGAGTGTGATTCTCTGAAACATATGTAGTAGACAGCGTGTTATCAACATTTTAATGATTCCTTTTAACATATCTTCATTTCTATTTAATATTTCTTATGTACACCTTTTGCTTAATAATAGAAGCAATTTTCTTTGACATATTCTCAGTTGCTGCTATTATACCGTTTTTAATTTGATCAGTATTTCGTCAAATGTCTTCGAGCTTCTCCAAATTTTGTTTTTTGATGCATTTTCGTGATTATATGATTTTTTCATGTATTTCACACATTTTCCACGGGGAAAATTTCCAAGCTAATTCAGTTGCTAAAATTATAGAGTGCTTTCTTCATCCTTTCGGTCAATTAGTTTTTTTTTACCGGACATCTACACTTTAGCCAGGCTTCGTACAAACGTCTTCGAACAGTTCGTCTTGATATGTTTAAACCTATCTCTCTCAAGTTTTTGATGAAACGACTTAAGTATCATTTGTCTGTTTCCTTTTGCTGTTTTGATAGTCGAACGATTATTACAGACAGTAGCGTCTCTTTTTTTGCGACAATTTTGTCGAGATGTGTTGGTACAGGGAATAATTTCTTTGACTCATTTCTCAACTTTCATTACAGTTTGACGAGAAACACCTTCTTTTCGTGCTATTTCATGATTTTGCTTCCAAGAGGACAATGATTCTTGTTTTCTTCTAGAGTGATTCGTCATTTGTTTTACTGATGTCGGAAATAAATTCTGAAAAATTTTTAATTGCAATACAAAGAGAAAACACTAAAATATATTTAATATAGGATTTATATCGAGAGAATTTATAAGCCAGTCCAAAGCTGTAAGTTTGGCAAAATTATACCGTGCTTTCTTCATCCTTTATGTCCATTAGTTTTTTTTTTTACCGGATATCTACATTTTAGCCAGGCTTCGTTCAAATGTCTTCAAACAGTTCGTCTCTCTCTCAAGTTTTTTATGAATTGACTTAAGTAACATTTGTCTCTTTCCTTTTGCTGTTTTGATTATCAAACCATTATCACATACAGTAGTGTTTCTTTTCTTTTGCGTCAATTTTGTTGAGAGGTGCTGGTTCAGTAATATGTTCTTTGACTTATTTCTCAACTTTCATTACAGTTTGATGAGAAACACCTCCTCCTATTTCATGATTCTGCTTCCAAGAGGATAACCAGTTTTGTTTTTTTCTCGGGTGATTAGTTATTTGTTTCACCCATTTCGGAATTTAATTTAAAAAAAAAACTTTAGTTGCACAACAAAAAGAAAGCATTAAAATATATTTAAAACAAGGCACCATAAGAATTATTTTAATATCATCGCACGCAGTTATTACTCAATTAGGGACAGAGATAAACTAAATACAGATATTTCTACAAAGTAATCAGGTAAAGAACCTTCGAGGAGCAGGTAGTTCTAGCAATAATCCTCCATTTACCACATGTTCGAATTTTCACATTGATGCCTCATGGGGTCTGGCCCCTCTTCTCATTTTCATGTATTTTCATGCATTTTGGGTGATACATTGTAATATACCATGCAGGTATGTATATGTTTTCGTTGTTCTCTGATTGTCTGCGGCTTTCGCGTATGTTGAAGCACGGCTCATGTAACAATATTTACAAAAAAATTTTTAAGGTAATCGGAATTTTATGATGAAATACGATATGAATTCTATTATTGATTATCGTTCATAAAACCAAAGCAAATATAACCTACTTTGGAGTGTTGTTGATATACTGAGTCTGAACATTTTCCACAGAAAATGAGTTTTACGGCGTGTCTTATCACATCCCTGTAGAGAAAGTTTACAACCTCTCTTTTACTCGAGTGTATTAGGGCCGCTTTTCTTTTCAAATCTTTTTACCGGAATCTGAAATGGAACAACGAAACGAAAACTAATGAAATTAAATAAAGTGCATTATGTTTTCATGAAAACGCATCGAATGAAACGATTCAATCGCCGAACGAGCAGTAAATTGCTTGACAATGTAAAAATTGTTTATTCGATTTTCAATATTTTGGAGAATTAATGATTTAGATAATATAGATATAAAAGCAACATATCGCCAATGCCATTGTTCAGAATAGTTGTTAATCATTTAACATAAATAATTTTATATATTTTAATTTTTATTTCATACTAGAATATTATTCATAGTTCAGGAACATAATTTTAGTAATTTAAGATTATATTCATTCGTAGTCGGCTTAAACAATAATTAAGCTTTAATCTAAAGCGAGGTATACTTAATTAGCATTTTATTTACGAAGATCAATTAACCCTATCTAAGGATTGCCAAGAGATTTGCATATACAAATGCGATTTAAAGAACTACCCGTTTGGTAATTCTGGCATTCTAGGCACCATGGGACTTACCATTATAGTGAGACAAATTGGCACTCATTAACATTTGTAAATTCCAAGGCATTTTAAGGTTTTAATGCCATTTACTCTTGAAAAGAATTACATTTATTCCTACTACTATTACCATATTAAATTTTGTAATACGCATATTTTAGAGATAGTTTTATGATGCCCTTTTTGCAGTACATACCGACCAGGGTAGAGTGGGGATATTCGTTGCGTGTAAAAAGTAAATTGACTTATCACTCATCATCATATTTCGCTCAATTGTTATTCATTCAATGCACAAGATTCTATATACTTCACGACGATTCACAACCAGCACATCTATCATACAGTCGTAATCATCAAAGTAGTAGTTTTAAGGTTAAATTCGGTTTGAATTAAACAGTTCTGAACCAATTCTGACTTTTCTTTTATATTAACATAGTATACGGTCTTACACCCGTGTACATACAGTGGTGAAACAAGCCACAGCCGTACTTTCTGCAACGTGAAAGTACAACAATATTCCTTCCAACCAGGAGGAAGCAACAGCCATCACATCTAACATGTTACAGAAAAAAGCAAGTCCATTGCTTTGTTGAGAAATTAGTAATCATTTGATCCATGTAATCAACACCGCTTTTATTCGTATTGTAAAACAAAATTGCTTTTTATTTCATTGCTTCGCTCTCACAATGTTTTGTATACTGTATGGTGGAAAGTAACTTTACGGCCTTAATCTTTTTTGACATGCAGCTGCAATTTGCAACAAAGTTTTGGTGAAATTCAAAACGAGACGAAAGAACAAGACGATAGGGATTTCTTTCCTCTTTTTGTTTCTCTTCGTTGTTCATTTTTAGTAGCATTTCTTCTTCGTCTTCTTCGTCAGTATCAAAAATATCGTTTGCTTCAAATTCTACTTCATCACTCATTTTGAATAAAGCAAACAACCACAGAATTTTGCATGAGAGGGACTTCTTTCCTCTTTTCTTTCTCTTCGTTGGTGATTTTAAGCATACATTTCTTCTTCTTCTTCGTCAAAAATATCGTTTGCTTCAAATTCCACTTCATCACTCATTTTGAAAAAAACAATCACAGAATTTCGGATGAAATGCCTTCAACGTTACATACAACTTTGTGTTTGTAGATACTTACGCTTATGTGTGTGCACAATGCTTAGAGAACCTGAAAGTAGTTTGAATGAAAAATAACCAAGAGAAAGTAAAAAAAGCGAGATGAAATGTTCAAATTGAATTATATTTCATACATGTCCATATAAGGTACGAATGTGATGTGTAAACCAAGATATCCTTGTAATTACCAACTCATATATTACTCTCAGGGATGATAGTTAATAGTATTTTAGGAAAAGTCACGAAATTTCAAGTCACTAGTTCAACTAGAAGTACATTTACATTACAATTGAAATCGAAAAGGTCTGGCTGGATCTATGTGCCAAAAGGTAGGTTAAAATGCCATTATGGCAAACTAAGGTAGCCATAAATCAGATAATGAGAAATGTAGTACATAATGATAGCAAATACTAAGAAATAAATCTAAAATTCTCGCAGTGGTCCTAATTCAATAGCTAACGACTATAAAATTCTTTGATTCAGTTTGCTGAAAAATACTTTATTTATTATATGTGAGCGTGTATGTGTGTGGGCGAATGATATATAAAAATCATCACGTTGTTTAATATCCAATAGAAAAAATATAATTTAAAATTTTTCAATTAAAAATTTAATTTTAAAATTAAACTCCATACGGATTTCGCTCCTGCTACTCGCGGACTACAAATGCAATTGATTTTAAATTGCCAATATTCCTTTACTAGTAATATTTTGACTAACTATCTATCAGTATATTATATTATATATTTATAACGACCGAAGAACAAATAATGTAAAGGATTAACTATCAGTACTTAGTAAGTACTTAAACCATTAAGTAAAATCTTTCCAAAGAAATAGAGATAAAGATTCCTTAATGAATTATATAGAGAAAAAGAGAAATAGAAACGAACGCATATAAGGTACAAAGGGTGCTAGAAAAGTTTTGCAATACAGCTTTATTTATTTAATTTTTTCAAAGTAATTTCCTCTACACTCAATACACCTCTCCGTCCTCCGAAACCAATCTTCAAACCAGTTCTGCCAAGTTTCACTAGGGAGTAAAGCACACTCGTTGTCCCGAGCCCGCAGAAGGTCCTCATCACTGGAAAACCGCCTCCCTTTTAGCTTCATTTTCATATGCGAGAACAGTTCGCAGTCGCAGGGAGCAAGATCTGGGCTGTAGGGAGGATGCTCGAGAAGTTTCAATCGTGTCGTGGTCAAATATTCGGTGCAGTCTTTGGCGCGGTGAGCTGGAGCATTATCGTGATGGAGGAACCAGGTGTCCGTTCTTGACTTTGGTCGCAGGTCCATTGACTTTACGCAGGCACTGTTCAGTATACTACTTACCTGTGACTGTCTTCTGTGTGTCCAAAACGACGCGTTTCACAATTCAACTCGATTTGAAAAGTACAGCTATCGATTTCTTCTTTACAGATCGGGATTTTCTGACAACTACGGGTGTGTCCTCATTATCAAAGACCCAAACTTTGTTTTGAGCTTTGGTCGTCACATCGTAATAGTACAGCCAAGTCTCGTCACCTGTCACGATCTTGTTCTCATACCGAGATTGTCCCTTATTAAACTTTTTTAGCATCTCCCGTCACCAAATCACACGTCGTGTCAGCTGCTCTTCAGTCAGTCGATGCGGCACCCAGAGAGAAAAAAGTTTCTTCACTTGCAAATAATCATGCAGAATCAAACGAATTGGTGGTGCATTTAGGCCTGAAGTACCCTCTATCTGTTGGTAGGTCACTCGCCTGTCCTCGCCAGGCATTGTCCTCACAGTAGTAACGTTTTCTTCCGCAACTGACGTTCATAACCTTCCCGGTATCTCAGCATCCTCCACAGTTAAATTTCCTCTCTAGAATTCCCTATACCACCTGAATATCGTTGTGCGATGTGGACAAACATCACCTAGTGCAAGAGTCATTTTTTCGAAGCTTAAACCACGCACGAAATTATAACGCAAAACTGCTCTTATCTCATTTCGTGACCACAATGTCATCGCAAGCACTTTACACTCTCACTGCTAATGAATAACTGAGCCCATCGACATGGCGCGGCCCCTGCTATGCACGTATGAACATGTTTCAACATGCAGCAATAAGCGGCTTCCTACGATTCATTGTTGCGCCATATTGCGAAACTTTCCTAGTACCCTTTGTAATTTTGATGGAGCCTGTGCTAGATTAATTTAATCATTGAAGGTTGATATATAACCCCTTTCCACATTAATTTTCGTATTCTGTATACGTATTAGGACAACTAAATTGTCATCATCAGCAGATAATTAAACAGTGTGCGTTTTGGCTTTCAACAGTACAGATCGTATGCGGAATTTGTTTCGTACGGGTATATTGCCGTAGTTTTCCAAGTGCGATACTGTTTAATTATCTGCTAATGATGACAACTTAGTTATCGAAATACGTATATAGAATACGAAAATTGAGGAAAGGGGTTATATATCAAGCTTCAGTGATTATGAATGCATATAAATTTAACAGTATATTAAGCAATGATCCCTATACAGTGCAATAAATAATTGTACTATTGTAATGAAATTTGCCTAACGGCAGAGATTCGGAACGCCTGAAACTAAAATATAAATATTTTCAAGTTAATTTGGCAATAAAATGATTTAACTAATTAGTTTTAGATGCATTTGTACGTGGCTATTACGTCTAAAATTTCTTAGACTAGAACACGAAACAAATGCTTTCGAATATTGTATGTAAAATTAAAAAAAGAACTTAAAATAATATATTGTATATGTCAGTAACAACCATGTTTCTTAATTGGGTATCCATTTATTTAGATTTTTGTCTTTGCCTAGAACATGGACATGTAGTGTAATTAATATTAAATTTATCCGCAAAATCTCTCAAGGCTTCTAAATTCTATTGTCGACTAAAGCTCTGAATCTACCCTTAGGTTGATTTCTATGTGTTTCATTTCCAAAACGAAACTTCACAAACCCGTTCTACAGTAACATAGATTTCATTTATGTTACAAGTTGCTCTCGCCACACTATTTCAAAGTTTCAAACACATACCACATCACAATTCGAATTTCACTTGCACTGATCTTTTGCCATTAAGAGAAATATGGTATCTAAATATGTATGTACATATATAAAGGAATTTTTCCCATAGTACGAATGCTTACTAACTTGGTCGTATTAGAAGTGTCTTTTTCTATTACAAATTTGGCACAATCTCTTATTGTTTTTGGCAAAAGAAAAAAGACAGTTAATATGCAGCCATCTGTTTTCGTAAAATGTTCTATAACATAAAGAGAATGCTTTCGTTTCAGAGGATTAGGTTTTTCATATCTCGTTTTTTTATTTTTATTGGTTTCAAAATTTCCCTCATTTTATAATATTATTTTAAGTTAATAAAAAATAAATAAATTAATCAGTTTTAATTATTTCGAAATATGTACAATATTATTTATATAGAAAATGCGATGGCTTTTAACTTGGGAGGGTTAGCCAGTTATAATTAATGTTATCCAGACAAAAGTAACACATTAAAGCGCGTTTCGAGAAAACTTCTTCTGCCGTAACTAAAGAAGCTAAACTGAGATGCGCATCATAGGCGTGCCATTTAGTATGTACACAGCCTATCGCAGAGAAAACAGAACTTTTTTAAAATATAAACAAAAGCTTACTATTTTGGCAAAATTTATTTATTCAAACCAGTCGCCTTCAGCTTCAATACAACGTTTTGCACGGTCAGTTAACATGTCGAATGAATTTTTAAGTTTATCTTTAAATATGTCCTTTAAGATCGCTGTCGATGCCTTTTTAATGGCTTCGACGTCGGCATAACGCTGCCTTTCATCAGCAAATGTAGTTTGGAGAATAGATAGAAATCACAGGGGGCCAAATTCGGTGAATACGGTGAGTGATTGATGGTTAAAATGACATTTGTAGTTAGAAGACGCTTCATAACACCAAGATAATATATAGCATTGACTCTTTAACTAGTCAATAGAAACTCTTTGTGAATTACGCCTTTCGAATCATAAAAACAAACCAATATTGTCTACACTTTTGACTTTTCCAAACGCCTTTTTTTCGGTCTTTTTCGGATGCTTCCATTCAGAGCTTTGACGCTTGGTCTCTGGATCATATGGAAAATACCACGTCTCATCGCCAGTTGCAATAGAATGCCTGAATATTTCGTCCATTTTTGAATCTTCAATCAAGTCTACGTAATGTTAAATTCAGTTAGTTTGTATGGTACAAATCTGCTGTGTCAAAATGCGATGAATTGAATTTTTGGAAACATTTAATTCCATTCCCATGTATCGCAATGAAGATTTTGGCACATTTCTGATCATTTCACGTACAAGTTCGATGTTACTCTTGTTCGTGGTCATTTATGTTCGTACGACCGTCTTTAAATCGTTTATACCACTCATACACACTCGTACGTGATAAACATGCATCACCATACACTTGTTTCATCAAACTAAATGTTTCGGTAAACGATTTACTGAGTTTAAAACAGAACTTGATATTTGCTCTTTGTTCAAAATTCAGTTTTCGACCAACGCCAAATACATACTGCTACTTTATGCGGAATTTCTCTGCTTCTAATAATGCATGATATTTTGACATAACATTGGTGAACGATCTACCTTACCGACGCATTTTTTATAGATGGCGCCACTAAGAATTACTATTTTAAAAAGGCTCGGTTTTCTGTGTATATAAAAGAAATAATAAGTTGTAAATTGTAAACATTTACACCATTAGGTGTGTTTCCACAGTTGTTCTAGCAAACTGAGTGCGTCGTGGGTAAAAATGTGTGTATATGCAGAAAACGAGCGTTCTACATCCAGCGATGTTATATTTAAAACTACTTACACAAACAACGAATTTGTCTTAATGTGACAAAATCTGAATCCTCGTTCAAAACATGTTCACACTCCCTATAACAAGAATTTTTTGTGTCTTTTACGGCACATAGTTAAGACAGCTATGTGCCGTCTTTCACTATTTTGGCAGAGTCCACCAACGACAGCGAAGGACTTCCCAATTTTGCTATTGCCTGCACTAGACCAAAATTAATTGTTCTGAATAGTTTTTAAATCCGTTTTAACTTGACTATCTTGAAATTGTGATTGGCTTTGATTGATAGTCGCCGTATTTCTTTCGTGCCAAATTTTAAAACCATTTTTTACGTCCTCAAAATATTTATAATAGTAAAACGCGCCTTGTAACCATGTTGTCTAATGTTTAAGGATTAGCTCTAGTAGCTCTGAGATACCAGGATACACTCCGCGCAACATGAATAGGACCAACTGCATATATGACATTTGTAGTTGGTATAAACATGGTAGCGCGCTGGAATTGTTATTTTCGAAAATAAGAGGGTTGATAAAAAGATGTATGCAGGTACCAAATATAATTTTTGTAAAAGTCAGTGCAAATGTACGTTACTAATGACAATAAGTAGAGTAATTAAACGCCACTTGAATACGACCAATCTACAAAATAAAAGATTCGTTTGCAATAACAAAATACTTTATTGTTCAATAATGAGTACTTTTGTCATTATTTCTTATAACCTCAAATAGTTGGGATGTAATGGAATTATACAGGGTTCTCAAGTAGTCAACGGGAAGTTCCGCCCAACTTCGTTTCAGCGCCTGCTCTAGTTCGTCAGCGCAACTGAATTGGGTAGCATTGGAGTACAATTTACGCGACAACCATCCCCAAACATTTTCTATGATGTTCAGGTCGGGGGAGAGCGATGGCCAATCGAGAACCTCTATGCCTTGTTCTTGAAACCAGCGTCGAACAATGCGCGCGGTGTGAATACTGGCATTATCCTGTTGGAAAACAAATGGCCCACCTGCCATAACGTTGGAAAATTTGTCTTTCACCTGTTGCAGCAGCTGGACGTACTTTTCCGAATTCTGCCTGCCCTTCACTATTACTAAATCAACAGGTCCGTTATAGGAAACAGCTCCCCATACCATGACTGAACCAACATCGGCTCGTCTTCGTGACTGAATCTTTACGTAAATCGTGGAAATAATAAGAAAACCCATCCGGGCCATCTAAATTAAACTTCTTCTCGTCACTGAAAATAACAGTTTGCCATTCTCTTGTCCACCCCATTTTTGCTTGAGCAAACTGAAGACGTGCGGTGCGCTGAAATTCCCTTAAAGGAGGCCGTCGTTTAATTTTCAAACGTTTTACAGGTCTTCAGTAACTTCTGTACAGTTCTTACCGATGCATTCGTTCCAACGTTATTCGCGATTTGTCTTGCCGTTAATGCCGAATTCGATGCTTCGCGTAATATGGCTCGACGTTCTCTCTTAGTTGTAACGGATGTTGTTCGCCCTTTAAAACGTTTTCCATAATTCTCGGGATCCCTAATAAAATTGTTCACAACCTGGTGTGATCGACTTATTTTCTTTGCAGTAGCCCTTGAGGAATACCCTTCTTGATGGAACGCTTTAATTTTTCCAATTTCTTCCATACTTAAGCACTTCTGTCGTCCCATCGTTGCACAATACCCTTAATTACAGATGTTTGTTTATCCGGATACACGTTGTAACTCGACACTCATCCGGTAGGTTACTATTAAATACTGGTCGTATCCAACCGGCGCGGTGCATTTTATATGTATGTGGTACTTACGTCACCCAATGCATAACGTTAGGCACTATTGCGCAATAATGCGTATTATTTGCCATATCATACCATTACAAACTTGCATTGTATTTTTAGTAAATGAATTGTTTTTCAAACCACCGAAAGCTTGCAACAAGTCGGGTGGTCCTATTCATGTTGCGCGGAGTGTACAATCTGTGAAATTCACGAGCACATTTCGGTAATTTGACAAACAACGCCTTTGTATGCGCTATTAAAGCGTATGTGTAACATGTAGCAAGTTAGCACAATATTTTTTAAGAGACCATCAAGTTCAAAATTTTCCAACGTATTTAACACTAACTTTGAAATTACTTCGAGGGTACATTGTTGTACTCATCTGGAAGCTAGTAAAATTGAAGATGACGATTGAAGTGGTCCCATTTTACGTATTATAAAATTAACATTAACAGTTGGGTTTGCTGAAAGTTCGAAATCATTCAATGTATTTAACACTAACTTTGAAATTACTTCAGGAATACATTGTTGTATTCATCTGGAAGCTAGTAAAATTGAAGATGATAATTAAAGTAGTTCCATTGAACGTACCACAAAATAAACATTCACATTGACAGTTGGTTTGTTGAAAGTTTAAAATTTTCCAATGTATTTAACACTAACTTTGAAATTACTTCGGCAGTACATTGTTGCCATGAAGTAGTTCCATTATACGTATCATAATATTAACATTAACAGATGATTTGCTGAAAGTTCAAAGTTTTCCAATGTATTTAACACTAACTTTGCAATTACTTCGGCAGTACACTGTTGTGTTATCTTCTGGAAGCTAGTAAAATTGAAGATGACGATGGAAGTGGTTCCATTGTACGTACGATAATAATAACATTAGCGGTTGATTTGTTGAAAGTTCAAAATTTTGTATTTAACATTAACTTTGAAGTTACTTCGGCAGTACATTGTTATGTACTTTTTTGAAAGCTAGTAAAATTGATGATGATTGAAGTGGTTCCATTGTTCATACCATAACATTAATAACAGAGTTTTTTTACGATCTGTTGTTTCGTCTACACATAACCAATTTTTTGTTTTACAATTCGGACTTAATCCTATGTTCAATATGTTTCACGGACGAATGGTAGACAATTTTGTAACGCTGTCCCGTATAAGTAATGATAATCGCTTATTTATTCCAGAATAAACAAAATGATTCATTGCATATAAAGTAAATGGTGGATTATACAAAATTATTGTTAGACATAAATGAACTAAAAATTCCTCGTTCGATTTTATGCCAGTTTTTGTTTGATATGTGCTTTGTACTCATCACGTGTCGTTAGCAGTGGCTTTCCACTCAGGGCATTAATAACATATCGCAAACTGTGCATTTAACTTTTCGCCATTGTAAATTAAATCAGGATATCCACTCATTAACCCATTTTCTTGGTCGGATAATACTCGTTGTCTCGATACACCGAACTGTGACATGAGTTATTGTATGGGTATATTGTTATATAATGTCGCTTGTTTTACTCTTAATCTTTTACATGATCTCTTTTATATATGTGCAGAAGTTTCTTTTCTAAATTTTAATATACATCCGGTATTGTTAATAACTATTTATTGTTAACAAATTCATTTTTCTTTTCAAATAAATAAACTTTCTAAACATTATTTTCTGTATATTTGATATGGAATATATATATACACACACATACACGCACGCATATATAATTCTTAATATTTTCGTGAACTTATGATGAAGGTATATTTCTCGGGCAATAGGTTGATATACATACTACTGTGGGCAAAAAATAGTAAGACTTTGTTCATAATTTTTAAATTCTTAATTTATTCTTCCAAATCTATTTCGTCCACCTCAAAGTAATCCCCCCTGGCCCCAATTCACTTGTGCCAACGTTTCTTCCAATTCTCGAAACAGTTGTTAAAGTCAATTTCAGGAATAGCCTTCAATGCACGTAGCGATTCACGTTTAATGTCTTCAATTGACTCAAAACGGTTTCCCCGGACGGAATAGCCAGAAGTCACACGGAGCTAAATCAGGCAAATACGGTGGTTGCGGTACGATATTGGTTGAAAATTTGGCGAAAAACTCACGAAGAATTAATGCAGTATGCGACGGTGCATTATCGTGGTGCAAAAACCAAGAGTTGTCGGTCCATAATTCTGGCCTCTTTTTACGAATAGCATTACGCAAACGACGCGTAACACTCAAATAGTATTCTTTGTTGACAGTTCGGCAGGTCGGAAGGAATTTGGAGTGCACCACAACTCGATAATCGAAGAAAACTGTCAACATAACCTTAATTGCTTTGACGTGGTTTTTTGGGCTTCGGCTCACCTTTGATACTATATTCGGCCGATTGATCGTCTGTTTCGGGGTCATAAGCGTAGATCCAAGTCTCATCTCTAGTTATGATGCCTTTCATTTTGTCTTGATAGTCGGAAAGCATTGTTTCACAGACGTCAACGCGACGCTGTTTTTCGAAAAAATTGAGTGATTTTGGAACAAATCGTGCTTTCACTTTTCTTAGGCCCAAATGATATTTCAAAATGGTTTTCACTAATTCTTCCGATATTCCAACGATGCTAGTAAGGTCTCCGACTGTTAATCGTCAATTCTCAAGCACCAATTGCTTGATTCTATTGACGTGTTGACCATCAGTTGATGTTGATGGCCGTTCTGGACATGGTTCGTCATCAACGCGTTCTCGACCCTCTTTGAATAATTTTTGCTAATCAAAAACACTTGCTCGCGACAAACAATTATCACCGAAGGCCTTTTGCAACATTCTGAACGTTTCGGCACCAGAAATTTGATTCTGTACACAAAATTTAATGGAACTTCTTTATTGAATAATTTCACTCATTGTAAAAATCGCCGAATGCAATTTTTGTACTTCAGAAAGACAAGCGTATACTAAACACTAATGATTATTTTGATGTGACATTTGGCACAGATGTCACTGACGGTCATACCAACCTAGAAGAAAAATATTTCGACGAATGGGTTTTCGTGCGAAATTTAAATTAAAAAGTCTTACTATTTTTTGCCCACAGTAGTACATACATACATACATATACTATAAATATATATATATACTTATACCAAGTGTACAGAAAAGTCATTACCGGTTTTTTCGTAATCAAATTTCGTATTCAAAGTACTAGTCATTTGATTCTACATATCTTTCAGGTAATTTATGAATGCCATCTCAAAACAACTGTTTGTCCTTTAAGCAAAACTATTCATCGAGCCACTTTCTAACTTCTTCGAAATTGGCGAAATGCTGCTCTGCAAGAGCGTGTCCCATTGATGCGAAAAGGTGATAGTCGGACGGGGCAAGGTCTAGAAAGTACGACGTCCCATTCAAGTGCTCTCAATGCTTCTTTGACCGGTTTTGCTGTATGAGATGGCGCGTTATCGTGTTGTAAAATCACATTACCGTGTCTCCGGATCCATTCTGAAGGTTTTTCTAAATACATGGTTCAAATTGATGATTTATTGTCGGTAGCGATCAGAACTAACTAATGTTTTAGTAAGTAATGTTTCAACAGTTCGTAATACACCAAACATAGAGCATTGTCTTGTGACCAAAACGATTTGGTCTTGGAGTCGATGGGCTGGCTTCGACAGGAGATAACCATGCTTTTGTGCGCTTAGAGTTATCTAAATAAATCCATTTTTCATCATCCGTCACTATTCGATGCAGAAATGACTCACGATCATACCTTTGGAGCAGCATTTCGCAGACGATGTTTCGATTTTCCATTTGCCCGACATTCAATTGACGCAGCACCCATTTTCCCTTTTTTAGATACTTCCTATTGCTCGTAATTGATCGCAAATCTGTTCTTGGACCACATTTAACGCTTCTGCCAATTGTTTTTGAATTTGGGTTGAGTCTTCATCCAATAACCTCTGCAGTTTCACATCTTCAAAATTTTTCGGTTTACCAGAACGTTCTCTGTCTTGCATGTAGAAATCATCACTTTTGATTGTCGAAACCACGTTTCACATGTTTTTATATTTGAAGCATGCTCACCGAAAGTTTCTACCAGAAAACGATGACTTTCGTCGGGACGAAACTCGACATTTTCAAAGAGGTCTAAATCTGTGACGTTATATTTCCCAAAATATAACATTTATGGCTTCGAAGCTTGGTGTCAGTAGAATAAAATTACATATGCGTCATTGAATATTTAAACCTAGCGACATCTGTTAGAAAAACCGATAATGACTTTCCGGTGCACCTGGTATATATGAAGGTATATTTTCTCGAACCATGTGGGAGTCATATATTGTATATACTTACATATATGAGTATATACAAATATCTTACTAAATGGTTTATTACAATTGTGAGTATTGCTTATAATATTTCTACTATATCTTTTCTCTAAAATTTTCATATTTCAAGTATATTTTCCTATTTAGCATTTTATTATTTTCTATTATATCCAAAATATAAGAATCATTTATCGATATT
Source organism: Dermolepida albohirtum (assembly GCA_031893035.1). Classification (NCBI taxonomy): domain Eukaryota; kingdom Metazoa; phylum Arthropoda; class Insecta; order Coleoptera; family Scarabaeidae; genus Dermolepida; species Dermolepida albohirtum. Next base: position 162,730 of record JAVIWB010000625.1, read on the forward strand.
AATTTTGCTTTAGTACTTATGGAATAAAATTATTTTAAAAGATATTTTAAAACATTATGAAAAATGCTTGGACAGGAGAATATTTAAATTGAATTTAATGTCTTTCTTTAAATTCTACTTGATAATTTGAACTAATTTCAACGGCCTACAATACTTATGGTTCAAATAATAAAATAAAGATGATTACTTTTAAGTAATTTAATGAAAACGCAAAAGTAGATAGAGTGAAGAGTCCTGAAACGTACAATATTTTTCTATATAGCTGCTTGTTCTTTGTATTAGCGCATTAAATTTTCAAAGTATTCTCAATTTATTTCTTGATAAAAACCTAGTCTGTAGTAAAACGCTTGCCCAACTTTCTATTAAACCTGGGTCAATGCTATTTGGTTTTGTTATATACACTTTGCTCTTGAGATAACGCCATAAAAAGAAGTCTAAAATTCTAAGGTCTGGCGATGGTACCTTTTCGTCTTCTATTTATAAAAGGTTTCATTTAGATAGTTTCATACAATTAGAGCATAGTCAGGCGTTCGCGCGTCTTGTTGAAACTAAACATTTATTCCCGGAGGGGGCGAATCTACGGTATCTATTGGGTTGGCAACTAAGTACTTTCGGTTTTTACTGATAGAGAGCGTTGCTTTATTTTTTGTATAACGTATGTTAGTGCTGTACTTTACCGTTTGTCGCGTGATACTACTCACATTGACGTAACTTCAGAAGCAAGTAGTGCGTGATTTTTATTAAAGCTATTAGTTGTGGGTTAATTTTAAATGGAGTGCAGAAACGAACAATTTCGACATATTTTACTATTTTATTTCCGTAAAGGAAAGAAAGCTACTGCGGCTCACAAAAAGATATGTGAAGTTTATGGTGCTAATTGCTTAACAGAGCGCACGTGTCAGAATTGGTATAAAAAATTCCGTTCTGGAGATTTTTCCCTCAAAGATGAGCAACGTTCTGGTCGGCCTACTGAAGTTGATGATGACCAAATCAAAGTCATAATTGAAGAGGATCGTCATATAACTGTTCGAGAGGTTGCGGAGAGGCTACATGTATCGCACACAACAATTGAAAAACATTTAAAATGTCTTGGGCTAGTTAAGAAGCTTGATATTTGGGTACCTCACGAATTGAAAGAAATTCATTTAACACAAAGAATCAACTTTTGCGATATGCACCTTAGACGAAATGAAACCGACCGTTTCTTAAAAAGAATCATCATTGGTGATGAAAAATGGGTCCTGTACAGTAACATAGTTCGAAAACGATCATGGAGCAAACACGATAAACCAGCTCAAACCACATCGAAAGCTGAATTGCATCCAAAAAAGATCATGCTGTCAGTTTGGTGGGATTACAAAAGTGTTGTGTTTTTCGAGCTGCTTCCAAGGAACCAAACGATCAATTCTGATGTTTACTGTCAACAATTAATAAAACCGGATGAAACAATCAAAGAAAAACGGCTAGAATTGTCAAATCGGAAAGGTGTAGTTTTCCACCAAGATAATGCAAGGCCTCACACATCTTTGGCAACTCGTGGGAAACTATTGGAGCTTGGCTGGGAAGTAATGCCACATCCCCCATACAGCCCTGATCTAGCACCATCTGAGTACCATTTATTTCGAAGTTTGCAGAATTCTTTGAATGGTAAAACTTTCACAAATGACGATGACCTTCACTCGCACCTGGTTCAGTTTTTTGCTGATAAGGACCAAACATTTTATGAGCGCGGAATCATGCAGCTGAAAGAAAAATGGCAAAAGGTCATTGAGCAAAATGGAAAATATATAATTGATTAAAAACTATTCTTTGTTTAAAAAAAAGTGTTTTATTTTATACTACAAAACCGAAAGTACTTAGTTGTCAACCCAATAGATATAAATTTACGCAAGAAGAGTCCATGTCTAAGTACATTTAAATATTTTTCAGCTATCAAATTTCCTTAAATATAAATTAATCTAATTATATGGTTGCTGATGATATCTATCCAAATCTTCTCTGTGTTTCACGTATTCAATGAGGATTGTGTTCTGATCAATATCTATAGTTCTGCCAATTTAATATCTTATTCAACGTAAAAGTTAATTCATCAGACAAAAGAATGTTATCAAGAGCTATCTCATTTTTATCTAACGAGTCCATTATCTCTTCCCAAAACTGCAATCTATGGTCTGCATCGTTTTCTGTTTGTTCCTGGGCTAAATATTTATCTTTGCATAATCCTTTACGAAATTGAGCTTTCTTTCTTATGATTTAACTAACATGTCATAGATCTCTGAATTGTGCATGAATTTTTGACACAGCTTCTTGTCATATATCCGGAAACTCTAATGTTTCTGATTAAAAATGTCGATAACTTCTACACGTATTCTCCTAGACGATTCTCAAAATTTCAATTTAATGGGTTTCTCTAAAATGTCGCACTGTTTATTAAAAACTTAGTTTTCGACAGACGATTTATACTATTAACATTGACATATACTTATTTATTAATACTTTCTTATTCATTTAGATACTTAAGATGGTTTTGTTTCAGTGCAAAAAACCTTGGAAAAGAGTTAGCGATAAAAGTCGCAGGTTCTTGTTAATAAGCCAATGTAGAATATTTTGTTTTTTTTATTTAGACTGCCTAGGGTTTTTTCCAAGAAATCAACTTTGAATACACTAAAACAAACAAGGAGTTCTGTAGAAAAATTAAGTTTTGCCTCATCTTGCTGTTGTATATAAAAATCATGTAAGCATGTTTCCCTTTAAATGAACAGCCTATAACAACAATTTGGCGTATTTTGAGAGGTCGGTTGGTTATGAAGTCGTACAAGTTACAGTTGTTACAAGCTTTGCGTCCTGATGACAAACGAAAACGTGTGACATTTTGCAACGGGATTCATGATGCTATTAACAACGATAACACTTTCGCACGACGCATCGTGTTCAGTGATGAAACGACTTTCCATGTTAGTAGTCTAGTAAACAAACGCAATGTTCGAATTTGAGGTCTACAGAACCCACATGCAGCCATTGAACATGTACGAGACTCGCCTAAAATCAATGAGTTTTGTGCAATATCCCGATCATCTGCTTATGACCCATTCTTCTTTGATGGAAACACGGTTAACGGTCAGCAGTATCTTGCTATGTTACAAAACTGCTTGTTTCCGAGGCTGCACGAAGACAACTTCATTTTTCAACAAGACGAGGCACCTCCTCACTGGAGTCGCCAAGTGCGTGAATATCTGAATGAATCTCTACCGAACCGTTGGATTGGTCGTCAAGGAACTGGAGACTTAGCATGTCTCAGCTAGGCTCCACGGTCACCGAATGTGACATCCTGTGACTTTTTCCTGTAGGGTTTCGTTAAAGACAACGTTTATGTACCACCACTCTCACAGAATCTGGAAGAGTTGAAGAATCGGATCCGTACTGCCATAACATCAGTAATGAAGGACGTGCTTGCCCGAGTATGGGAGGAATTTGGGTATCGATGTGATATTGTTCATGTCGCTGATGGAGGACATATTGAACATCTGTAGTCTGAACTTAAGAGGTTCGTAAATATGAGTGTAAAATTTCATTTTCGTATGTCTTAAAGTTTAATAAATATATGCATTCGAAATACGTATATTCTTTTTGAAACACCCTGTATAAAAAATTCATTATTCTTTATTCATTTTTTGAGCAAGATGTACTAAAAAAATAAATACTGTCACTCAAATGCACCGTATCTCCCGTTCTGAACGAAATGTCATAAATACTTTATAGGCTATTTAGAAAGATTGATATTTCATAAATCAATCTTCTACCAATAGATGATGCCAACAATTTCCTTAAAAGAAAGCCATATCAGTTACTTTTGTGACAGATCATCTATAAATCACTAAAGGCAATAAAGTATGATAGATTTCTTTCCGTCTATTTCACATTTCTTTTTTAAAGCGTAGAAAATTTTTATTTTAATTACAAGTTTCAGATAACAATAAAAGAAGTACTACACATCAAAAACAAACATCAAAAACAAAAATTATTAAAAAATAAACAAGTATTTAAACTATACATAAAAGTAAAAAGAAATTCATTTTCGAAGAATACGTACAGCTTATACGACTTTCTTTGTCAATACGTTATTAGTAAACTGCAAAAGTTTGAGAGTTTCCATCTGCGTCGAGAAAGCCGGCAAACGGATTTCCGCTATTCTCTGTTATCACAGAAGTATCTCGTTCTATGCAATGACTTCAGCGATTTTCTAAGTATGGATTCGTATCGATGTTTATTGTATCCATAATGATCAGTATTTGATATTACAATGTAATTATGAATGCATAACATATGTTAACAGAGTGGCATACAGTGAAATATATATTGAGCTTATCCTCATATACGTATGGACATATAATATTTAATAAACATATACATAGGTAATTTGTTTACTATATATTATAGATATATCAAAACAAAGCATTTAATGAAAATATATTTGTGAGAGATACATATTTATACAATAATTGCTACATTTTAAAATTAAAATCTGTATATTTATTTCGAACTTTTAAATTCGTTACAAATTAATATTAATCTATTAATCTAGTCATAAATGAATAAATTTATATAAAACACATTTTAAATCCAGGAGAAAACACATTTTAAATCCAGGAGAAGGCTCACTAACATAAATTCAAATAATTCAAATCATAAACAGCTTCAGATATAAAGATTTCAGTATAACTTAGATTTACATTTTATTTCCAAAACAATTATATTATTATTTTACTTTAAAATATGACAAGAAGGTTGGTGATTTTACAGGGAAGTCAGCGGCGTAGGCTGCTAACACAAAGTTAAAGCACGATCACAAGAAAAGCGGATAAAGTACTTCATGTATTAGTTTGACAAACGAAGCTAACATAGTATTATATCACAAGCATTTCTTCCATCGTCTATTCACGGAAATGTTTCAAA